>JAAGWO010000770.1:0-22939 GCA_013266205.1 Fusarium decemcellulare
GACTGTGACCACTCCATGTGACGATCTCGCCTCGTCCCCTCGCCGGAAGCGGAGCTGTCGTGATGATCCTACAGCCACGCCAGCATCGGATCGTCTTCCCAAGAGACATCGCATGGATATCAGCCAGTGATCCCACTGTTTCCATTGCTTGATCGGGCTAGGCGCACTTGAGCATATACCAATATTGCTTCCGTAAATCGACCCGCCACAGATCCTAATCATACTACTTTGGTCCAGTCCTTGGTCCATAAAATTTCTCCCCTTATCAACCATTGGCCGCTGCTTTATTTCTGGCGGCAGACAAGGCAAGCAATGATGGTACAGAAAGACAATAGATAGATACTATGGCGTATACTAGCACACAGGTGCCACACCTACTCCCTGCATAAGAACACTCGGTCACTCCTGGACAGCAACATCCTCCGCTCCCACACCTTCAGACTCTCCGTCACTCTCTTGATCCGTCATAGCCCACATAACGGAATGCCCGCCGTCCATGCCCATGCATTCAATGGGTGAAACAAGGGCCCCCGACAGCGTAGAAGTAGCAGGCAAGAGCTGCAATGCATCAAACAACCGAAATAACAGAAACGAACACACATCCTTGGCGGTTACAGCATGCATCATGAGTACCATCATACAGGCATCTCCTCCTTGATCCACATCTGAGACGCGTCAAGATCGGGATCAAGACCTCTAGCTCGCTCGGCCAACCGGGCTTCAAAGTACTCCCTATCAAACGACAGCGTCCTAGCGTAGTCACTGTCCAGATAGACCTTGAGCGCCTCCACAATAGCCGCTGCACGTTCGATCGATGGACTCCCAGACGAAGTTATGCCGTACAGTGCCTTCACAACAGCTCGGTAGCGGACGTTGGGCTGGCGGTGATGGGACAGCTTGGCGAGTGCCAGGACGATGGTGGCCATGGTCTGCAGGAACGGTGTCTCGAAACTGGCAGGGAAGTATCGCACCTCCACGATGAGGGCATTTGACTCGGTTTGGTCACGCGCCGTATCATCGTCGCCATCGGTTGATGTGTCGCCGCAGGCGTCCTTGTTGTCCTTGCCTGAAGGCCCGCCGGAATGACACGCGTGCCCCTCCAACTCGTCATCGGCTTCGTCCCCGACGCCATCATCCGTACTCTCACCAGAGGATTGAGTTGAGACCGACTCGTCGTCATCAACAGGGCTGTCGTCCCCATGCTCCTTCCGACAGATGATCTCGTGTGGCACGTCGTCTTCTGCCCTGTGGATTCGCACCGAGCGCCGCCTCACGTCTCCAGTTCGCGGAGCCCAGCAGACTCGCTTGGCCAGCTCGAGGATACTGCATGACTTCCAGATCAGCATCATTTCTTTCCGCATGGCATTGATGATGTTGTCGGGCAGGTTGTCGCTTGCCTCGTCGTCTCGGGTAGCGCTTCCTGAGGCATCCGACACAGGTACCCAGTCACGCTCTGCCGCCAGGAAGAGACCACCAGACTCCTGTCGGCCTGGACACGTGAGCCCAAATAGGTGATCCTCGATGATGTATATCAAAGTCAGCAGCCGTTTGAACGACTTCAGCAAGTCATCGTCGCTGTCGTCGCTTGACTTTGTGTAGCTCATGCTCACGTGCGTTCCATATGAGCTGCCAACTCTAATCAGCCCCCCTGTCGCCTCTCTGATAGTAGTAAGCGCCTTGTGTAGTGACGGAAATCCATCGAGCCACTCTGCTTCTGTGAAGACCGGGGTGTTGAGCTCGACTGGGCGGAGGTCGTCGTCAAGGCCCGACAGGCCAGCCTCGCATGAATCTTCATATCGGAAACCCCAAGTCTTGTAATATCGCGGTTTCGGCTTTCCCTCTGGGTGCCCGGGGATTCGGACGTCGCGGTGTTGGAGAGAATAAACCTCGTGCATCGGCGGCTGCTTGTCGGGCAGGCCGCACTCTGGGTAATCGTGGTACAACCTCATCATGAGGTAGCTACTTGTCAAGCCATGTCTGTTGAGGGAGTTGGATAAATTCTCGTAGAGGCGATCGCACTGCAGCGCCTCCTGCTCTCTCTCGAATGACGACCGAGCCTCGCCATCTTTGGGTATGATCTCATCGCCTCCCGGGCAGCCAAACTCGATCTCGAGACCAAATGCGATCTCGGCCAACTCCTCTCCCGAAGTCCTCTGCCGTTTCACATCGCCGGCCGACTAAGCCGTGCTCGTGCTCTGTCGCTTGGCGGGCAGATGACGGTTCAGCGGTGTCGTATTGCAAAGTCTCTGATCGGGTGACCCCACAGGCTTGCTCGTCATGTCGCGAAATGGCTCGACGGGCGCTGGGACGCTTGGGCCGGCGTATCGAGTGAGGTGCGTTGGGGCATTGCCGCTTCGTACTGTCTGCAATCAGTGTCTGGTCTTCTGCTGCTTGGGGACGCCATCCTCCAGGCTACACACATGAGGCTGGATCGTGGATCATCGTCAGGGTGTGAGTATCACCGTGAAGGTCTCGATTGAGGCACGTCTTCAAAACCACCTGCTTTCGATATCTAGCACGCTAGATCGTGGGATGCGGCGTTGTTGACGATGGGCTGCCTCGAGGCTACGCGCCAAAGAGCGCGTAGTCTGTGCCGCAAGAGGTGAAGGGGGATGAAGAGGACGGAGGCAGTGCAGGCCCTGAGGTGAAGGACGGGATCGTCGTTAGGTAGCCTCACGCTGTGTTTATTGAGAGTTGCCCGATACCGAATGATCATGCAAAGCACATGACGTTGTTCAAGGTGTCAGGTTGCAGAAGCAGGCAATCGACGATGCGGAAAGGCAGGCTGCAGCGGCCCACCTTTATTCACGGCAGCCTTAAATCATCGGAAAGAAGCCGATTACGTCATTCATGTCACCGCAGTGCCTGACAGCTATTCTCCGAGGGCTTCTTATTTTCTTCCATGTAGCCAAATGCGAGAGTGCCAAAAGAGTGCTCCAAACAAGCCAATTTTGCCAGGCGTAGGTTACGCCAACTCAAGTTCTATCGGGGTACTCTACGCGCTCGTCGCCAATCTCTTTGATGATTGGAAATAATAAAAATAAAGCATCAGCAGAAGAGACTCCAAAGACCTAAGCTTCGCCTTGTTGAGGACCTGTGGTTGTTGTTGATATCGGCTCGGATCGCCCCGTGATGCGGCCATCAAGGTTGATGTAGGGTAGGGTTGGCACTTGATCTGACAGCCCGGCTCACGAGCACGGGCCCCTGGCCGCCGCGACTGTGGGAGCCGCTCCCATAGTGCTGACTCATCCTCATGGCTATTATCAACCTCACCACACCGAGCACGATGAAAGTGCTCGTGAGATGATGCTTTGTCTGTAAGATAAGTTACCTAACCCTCTTGACAAGGGGGCAGTAGTGAATACCGTCAAGGACAGCATTGGGTCTGAATAGTGATAGTGGTCTTAGAAGTATTGCGGCAAGTTCTCTGTCTGCAAGTAGACTAATATTAATCGTACATAGAGCCTCTAACCCAACTCCATGGAAGAGAGTTATTCCAAATTACGATTTTTAGCCTTTGAAAGTTGAGGGATATGACTGATGTCACTGCTATCGCCTTTGTTCTCCTCGTCTTTGTCTCTCCTCGCCCCCCCACTCCTGCTGAATCATAAAGAAAACCATAAATCTCCGTCTTCTCCTTCAGTCATAATTCCTTATCGCATCATATTTTTTCTCTTCTTCCCCTTGAAGTCACTTTCTACGATACAGATCTAGTGTGCACTTTCCCCCAAATCACCCAAGCCTCACGTGGCTGTCGGTTGATGTACGGCACCGGCGAGCACTGTCACCCACCTGACTCTCTGCCTCCTGCCAGAAAAAAAACAACAACAACAACAACAACAGGCCAGAAAAGGAAACCCTTTACTTACCTGACCCAAAAGCTTCATCTTTCTGACCTTCATCGCATTTCCCTTTGCCTTCACAGTGTCGCTGTTCTTCCCCAGAGCTTGGCAGCACTTGATCCTGTGCCTGCTCCATACTCGTCACGACACATCCGGTAACGCCTTTCGCAGCCAGGACCACCCGTCGTTCGAGCGCTTTTCCCTCTTTTCCTCTCCATCGCTTCCTTCTGTGTCGCTTCTTGCTTTGTTGGAGCGACGAGACTACTGTTCCTGGCGCCCCTGAGAGCTAGCAGCTAGGTCGGACCACTGTCACTGTGCTCCTTCGTCGTACTCGGTTCGTCGCGCTGCTCTAGAGACGATCTTATGGTCGCATGAGGTACGTTTAGAACCTTGAGAGATCATCTGACGTGTCGCATGTGGTTGGCGCTGCCTCTTCCGCTTCTTTCGACCGCGATGTCTTACATGCATACTAATGCGATCCAGGTGACCGGCCGACGACAATGACCGATACCTCCACATCCTTTCAAAGCTTGAGCCCAAGCGACGGCCGAACCAACGAGACAGAGCAACAACTCTGCTCTGTCGAGAAACGGCTCGACCACCTACAAAACTTGGTCCAAAATCTGCCTCGCCAGCTAGCCACCGAACTCTCGTCATCCCGGCCGCCCAGTTCTGCCAGGGATGGGGCACTACATGGGCAAGAAGACACTGGCTCGAGGAGAGCGGATGATGACGTCCAATGGATCACCAACCTGCTCGTACCCTTGACCAGTTCGGTGAAGAAAGAGATTATGGCCATCCGGAGCGATGTGCAGGGAATCAAGGCTGCCCAGAAGGCTCCAGCCCCGAGGACCCCGTTGCCATCATCAAGGCCTGCAACCTCTGCCTCCGGTGTGGCTCCAGAGCCAGCCGTGATCGGTAACAATGCGAATACACACGCGGCTCAGGCAGGACAGGTCCAGAGTCACTCTGTTCTTCCCGCCCGCCCCGTTGAGCCCAGAGACGCCACGTCGAGTGGTCAGCCGAGTGCGCAGTCCGGCCCCAAAAGTCCTAGGTCGTCTCGCGTCGAAAACAATGTCTCTGGCCCCGAACGTCCAAAGCCCTCTCACCCTAATACCGGTCCCTCTTGTTCCGAAGCCGGCCCTCGAGGCAAGTTCAGACTCGGCCCCGAGAAGATGGGGGTTATGATGACAGACTCCATCGCAGAACTGTCGAACCTGTCGTCTTTTGCGTACATCATTGAGGTCGAACGACTTCCTATCTCCAGCGACAGCGACCTGCAGGCGATCTTCACCCTGGAGACGAACCCGGATTTGAAGGTCAACAAGTTCGCGGCCATCGGGCATGGCTATGTCAGGGTGACAATAGACCGTGCCCAGGAATCGACCGCTTTCAAGTGGCCAGACTTTAGACAGGTTGCAGAGACACCAACAGAGGAAGAGGCCGTCAAAGCGGTCGAGATGTTTGTTCGGGATCCCCACAAAACTGCCGTGCACTTCGGGGGCACCTTCGGGCACCAACTCGTGAACAAGAGTCAGCTCCACGCCGGCAAAGCCCTCACCGGCATGAAGGAATTGACCCACGTCAACGAGGAGTATGCGCACATCGGCGACAAGCTGACAGTCACCGGAATGCACAGAGAAGACGCGAACTTCCGGTCCGGTAACATTGTCGACCTCGGGATTAAGATATGGATGCTTGTTAAGGTTGAAGACAATGAGCGATTTGAAACGGCTGTCGAGCAACAATTCGGTCGCAAGCCGTGCGATCAATGGCTTCGACACCTTTGCATCTTTCTAGCCCCGTCATGGTTCCAAGAGCACCAGATTTCATACACCCTCATAATCCAGCGTCCTGGCCAGATGGTCGTAACAGGCCAGGGTCAGTATCATCAGGTACTCAACTACTCGGCCTGTTTTGCTCGGTCTATCAACTTCTTGTTTGCCTGGGAGAAGATGTCATCGTTGGAGAGTCCGGGCATTGCTGTCTGTGATGAGTGTGGATTGAAGAACCTGCGACACTTCCCACAGCACCACGTACGGGCCGTTAGTCCCCTCCCGCAATCCGACGACGACGTAACCACTGGACCTACTGCGAAGAAGCGAAAGAGGGTCAGTGTTGACAACAGCGTCAGCTTCAAGAGGGCAAAGCATACGGCAGCGTCTGCCGACGCCGCGTCATCGACACGTCAAAGTGCCCGGATTGCTAGGAAGACAGGGAACACAGCGGCAGCCGTCAATGGCGACTCTGGCGTCGACGTCGCTAGCGACAGTGATGACGATCCGGAACCTACTGGGCGCAACGGCGCCGGCGCCGAGGCGGCCATGCCGGTGCCTGTGGACCGCCTTGTCGTCGTACCCAGCCCTGCGGCTGAGGAAGGTGTTGCTGACATCATCCTCCGGATGGCATATGCCATCTGCAGCCGTGACGCGGTGAAGCAATTCGCCGCCGCCGTCAACCATTGGCGGGAGCCCCAGCTACTGGCACACTGTGCACCAGAGAACGATGTACCTCACGACACTAGCCCTGAGACCCACGGCATTATCCAGACGTGCAAGCAGCTGGAAAAGAGTGTCAGAAGACAGGGAGTAGAGACCATATTCAGTAGGCATGCCTACGTTCAGTTCAACAGGGCTTATACCTTATTCAAAAAGGGAGCCCGTCGAATCAACAGTGATGTTCTCAAGGAAGTGGAAGCAATCACCAAGTCGACCCGCAAGACTCTTCGTGGGTACATAAAGCAAGGGACTAAGTGGGAGAAAGTCTGTGGGCCATTTGACGAAGGCCTCCTCGTCTTTGTACTGACCGACCGCGTGACGTTGAGCCCATTTGGCGTCACTGCCCAGCTCTACACCGATCTGAGCGACGAAGACCGCGCCCAGTTCTATCAGCTTATCCAGTGTTCGTTCGTCGAGAAGATGTGCGAGGCGGCAAAAGTATGGCTTGAGGCCGTAGATGGAAAGCGAACTATACGGTTCCGATGGGAAGATCACGATGTCAACTGGGATAGCCTGGATGAGGCAGGAATACTTTCGGAAATGGAGTTTTACGATCCTGAGAAGTAGTGAGTGGTATGTATGTACATGGCCGAGTCCTACCAGCGCAAGGCACCGATAGGGATTAAGGTTGATGGACGACGCCAATCTTGCACAGCTGACAGCTGCTGGAGTAGATAGCGCGGGTACAAATCCCTGTGTTAAGATACTGTATTAGAGAGAAAGAGAAACGATCCTCTGACATGGTCAAGCTGAGATCACGTTGCCTGTTAATCGTCTTTCCTTTTTATTTTGTTGTCCCTCCCACAACCTTGATGACACGAGAGTGACACATCAGCCAAATTACATTTTAAAACATATCTAATTGCATTTGAAATTGGCCTAATGCCACGCAAAACCTAATGATAACACATTCCCTCTCTGGCTGCATCGCTAGAAGAGTCGCCATCTTGCCTTGTCAACTTGATTGTACTTTCTTAAGTGATAGATGCAGCTTTGGCAGCACCACAACTGTAGCAACTTGGCGGGTTGAACTCATGATGACACACTCATTCTATCCCCAATTGACATAACGTCTTCTTATATCATTTGATCAATTTCTTGCCTATCCAGAGATACGAGTTTTGACCTCTCGAGACAGCTCCTTCATAGGCGTACTTCTGATATTCTTTTTTGCTTGTCGCTGGGCTTGTTCCTTTTACTTGCTCAAGCTGTGGTGGTTGGGTCGTTTATTCCACCACAAAAATACGGCTAGTATTTGAGACGCAGAACCACGCACACTGCCTATAGAAGTCACTTGGCCTCAAGGTCTGGGTAGTTATCTATTGACTATACTGTGGTTAACGCAGGGGTGTTAGTAATAAAAGTTTCCATTGATCCGAGGTGTAGCATCCAGGCCATCGCGTTCAAAGTTGAAGTGTGCCAAATAAATTTGGCAATTTGCCGATATGTTGAAGGTGCACAAACTAACTAAATTTTCCCCTTTCACTCCAAAAGCCTTCTGTCCTCAACGCAATTCTTGGTGATTGCGAATTTGAGGTGGGTTCAAGGTGGAAAGGAATAGCGTCCTTTGGGCCAGTAGAGCAGGCATTCTTGTAGCCAGTGAGGAGCGTAATGACTTCTTGTGGCGTATCCGGGAATGAATCCTTGCCGCTACGCAGCATTGAAGTCAAAGAAATAGGCAATTGTGTTAGCATTGGGTTATGATGCTATTGATGTGGAAGAAAACTGTGTTTTTTTGAACCGTGGAAGCCATACCCTTGATGGGAATAAGCAAGATATATAGATAGCGATTTAATAATTAGAAAACTTTGACCTTAGTCTTGAATAAGACTTAGCATTATAGCGTACCCAACCCCTCTTCTTTGATTAGCAGTTGAGAGAGAGGTGGTTAATTCTGAGATGTAATTAAGCCCTGTAGAGTCTTTTAGTGCTTGGAAGATGGTTATTATCAACCCTTGCCGGGGTTTGCTATATATTGTCATGATGTTAGAGTATTAAAAGCTCAGAGAGTTGTCTTATAAAAGAAGGGAAGGGATAGGCTCTTCTGAGTCTCATAGCGCAGGCAGTATTCATACTCGCTAAGAGGCCGAGCATTGTATTATATTATTGTGTGCTTAAGCGTAAGCTTACCCCTATAGAGCTAAGGCGTTAAATGAGGTATGTCTGTTGGTATTTTCGCAAGGGGAGATACTGTGTTCTTCTGTGCTCTTATGAAATCCGGATGAAAAGTAGCACCGATAGTAACATTGTTAATACAAAAGGCTCTAATGTATTTTTTAAATATCGTTCCTCTTATTTTTAACAAAAGTAAGAGCTATGTCTTATTACCTCTTAATTTTACCAAATCCGAAGGAGACTTAGATACTTCTCAAGAGAGTTCTATGTTAGTATTATTATTCTTTTTATGCAATTCGTCTTGATGACTAACCAATATTTACATAAGAGCAGTGGTATATAAGCGCTTCATCCTAGCCTAGCTATTATAAGTTTTTTGTATTTCTTAACATCACTTTATGCTCTATTTGCTTCCTGTGGTAGTACTTCAATGATCTATACCTTTTTACGTAGGTAATAGATCTACGCTTTGGCCTCTACTATTTTACATTATATCTCATCCTATTCCAATTTTAACACCAGTCAAGCGGCATTGCATTCAATGCATTCAGAGTCAGATCACAGCAGTGACTCGTTTAACTCACGCAGCCTCCAACAAGTGGCCTCAACCGTGCGTTCTTGGCCCCCATTCTAGCAAGCCCCTTCAAACGCAGCTTGCTAGATCTTTCACTAACGCGATCGGAAAGATTGCCGTGAAGCTACCGCGTCAGCCCAGCACCCCCAATCACCTGATCCACGCGTACTTGAAACAGCTCCAGCTCGCCCACGCGACCGATGGGCCGTTTATATATCCTCACGTCGTCTCGTTTCCTGACAGTGCGCGAAGGCATGACTGGGCTATATATTGGGGACATATGAAGGAACGTTCCACGATGCGAGAGTTCTGGCTGCATCCGAAGCACGGCAAGAAGACGTGGCTGGCTCTGTTCAGTTCGCCGCCTGGTAATTGGGTTGGGGTGGGCGAGAATCATGGATGGGTGAATGAGCCATGGCATTGCTTTGCTCTACTCGTCGTCAACCGCAGCGACCGTGCTCGAAAGCCCGGCAAGATGCTTGTGTTCTGGGATCCCGATCCGAACACGACCAGGAAGTCGCACCGGATCAAGGATACACTGCGTGGCATACAGTGGCTTCTCTTCCAGCATGTCAGAAAACATTACTGTCGAGCCGTCGAGGTGTCGTACAGCTGGGATGAACGCTATGCAGGTAGAGGTCAGTGTCTTCAGCGGTCACTAGAGAGGATCACTGTCTGGGCCGAGGGTGGAGATCGGCATTGGCATGGTTCATCTGACGAGCGGACACTTGGATTTGAGAGATTGGCACGGATATAGATGGTGCGCTATTGTTGGCTCCTAAAGGCCGATGTGTGTACTTTCATCTAGATGCTCTCATACGTAGCCACATTTGCTCTTCTTTTTGCCGTTTCCTTTTACTCAAACTAGGCCAAATTGTTGGTCACCCTCTTTCGTGCTGAAATTATCACCCCTGTTCGTACCGACCGGTGTTTCTTGATACGTCTGGTCGCTTGGTGTTCTGGCTGACCCCAGATCTACCAAACTCCACGGAGTAGAAATGTCCATCCCGGGCGGGTCCTGGTTCAACGGGCTCGGGCAACCCAACAGACTGAACGACGACGAGGCCAGATCACCCAGAAAGAATTCTCCCCCTCCTCCTCCCCGCCACAGATGCTGGCCACCAGCACCCCAGGCTGCAATGTTCCAGGAACATGCGTTAGGAAGCGACGGGGAAACCACATTACCCGCCATATCGATATTGCCGTCTAGTGGTTGTACTGATCCAACATTGTGACCACTTTCAGCGCCCATATCCCCTGCATCGTAACTCATGTAGACGTCGATACCAGATCCTTCTGAAGTAGAAGCGAGAGGCATGGGTATAGGCTCCGCAACAGCGCCCATGTCTGTTGTCAATTCTTGTGGCATGGTGTCAATGGAACCAGCGTTGTTCAGACCCTCTGTCATGGTGGGATAAGTAGGCACGTTCGCGATACCAGTGCTGGCACTATTGGAATCGAAGTTATAATTGGAGCCGAAGTTGGAATTGATGATGACACCGACATCCGCCGGGGTGGTGTCAGGATGAGTGGTAGTAGCCTCCAGTTCCGTCTGGGAAACAGGGTTCACGCCCTGGCTGTCCAGTAAGCCGCCGGAGCCGAGGCTCATACCCGGTGGGTTGTCGCTGGAGTATGTGTTCGTGGCTGCATCACTGATGAGACTATCAAGCTGTTCGCTCACGTTGTCTGGGGTGTCATGGGATACTTCTGGGTCCGGGCTTGTAAAGCTTTTGGGCTGTACCGCTTCCGCTCTGCCAAACCAATCGATTGTGTCCCAGTCGATACCTTGACCTTCCCACGTGAATTCGATATCCATACCGTTGTCTAGACCCTCTAGCCACGCCGTGCCGGCATGGCATATGCGGCGCATGTAGGCATCATCAAGCATTTGGTAGAAGAGCGCTCGGTCGCGCCATCTGTTTTCTTGCCCCAGGCTTTGAAACTCGGTGGCAGTGATACGTCCCCCCTCTACGTGGACCGTCGAGGTGGGCACAAAGTATATGAACCCAAACCTATAAACCTGGCAAAATTCTGCTAAGTTTTTTCCCCTATATGCCCATTTCCTGAGGTCTATAGTGGGCATGTTGGTGATCCTAGCTAGCTCCTGTATATGATTCTTCGGTATCCTCGGACGTCCTGATCTTTCGAAATCGTATATCTCCCAGAGCCGTACACAGTAATATGCCTGGAACACCTTTGCAAACTCCGTCTCGTCCTTGCTGGCCTGTATTAACAGGATTCTCTTGGCGGCCATTTCTAGCCATCGCCGTTCGGAAAAGCCAACGTCAACCTCTGATAGTGGACGCCGGGTACGCTGGTTTGGGTCACGCTTTGCGTGCTGCACGAGCGAGACAAACTGCTTTATGGCACTGACACTCTGAACAGCGTTGGCGATCATGCGTATTGACTCTTCATCTTGTACTTCGATGGATATTCCTTGAATGGTGGCGCCATCTTGGCCCGCCGAGTTGCTCCAATTGGCTTCGTCGTCATCCGTCGCGTCTCCATCATCATTCTGATCTTCGACGTAGCTGTCGTCGCCATTATTGTCGACATGGATGGCGAGATTGGCGACCTCGCTGTGCTCAGCGCCTCCGTCAGGCGTATTTTCATAGCCGAGTGGTGCTCGGATTATTGTCGCACTCATGCCGGACGGGCCCATGCCATAATGGCCTTCTGGTCTGGGTTCTGTTTGTTCGTCTCCTTGTAGCGCCATCCATGCACCTAGCTCCCCCATTAAGCTCGACTCTGCTGACACCCAAGGCCAGCTCACGTTGGGGAGGCTTCCGTATGCATCCTGGGCTCTCGTCTCTGCCTCTGTGTCGGTGTCTAGAACCCTTTCCGGCTCCACCGGGCTAGGCATGCCCGTGGTCAACGTGACTTCTGTCCCCGGCTGGAGCTGCTCGCCCGGAAACAGAAAATGGATGGAGCGTGCGACACATGCTGAGTAGCTGACAATCTGGTGGTATTGACCCGGTTCGGTGATGACCATCATCCCCGGACGTTGCACCCACACCTCATACCTGATTCCGGCCGAGTCTAGTACTGACGGTGGGATTAGCAGCCCAAGGTGGCTGATATCGACGTCGCTCTCTGGACTCCCCCACACTTCTCGTACCCAGGACCGAAACTTGTCCGTATCTGTGGTGGCGATAAGTGTCCAGACCCTATGTCCCCTATCCCCGACAGTGGCCGACCGCAGGTTCCATCTTGCCCTGCCCATGGATCTCACGGATCCAGGCCTCCCGATGTACAGCATCTCGTCGACGAGCTCGCAGTGCTCACCCATGTCTTCGAGATATTCCCCAGCGTGAAGTCGGCTGGGATTGTTCCTCTGATAACGGGCACGGCATCTTTGGTATGCCGCAGCCTCGCAGTCTTGTTGCCGCGGTATCTTGACGAGCTCCTCGACGAAGGTGGCTGCCTCTTCCGGGGAGGGGCACCATGACTCCGCTATCACGTCGACCCAGTCGAGCTGGTCTTTGCTCGCTCGCGACATCACGCGGACGCATCCATGCATATCGCGGTGGAAGGTGTTATGCTTGACAAGCAAGCCGCCGTCCATCTGCATATGCTTCTTGATGTTGCGCAGCGCCCCGTCACCTATCGGTGTAACGGCGACCCTATTTTGGTACCCCCGCATTTGCGAGAGCACGAGAAGCGAAGTCGTCATCTTAGTACACATGTCATCGGCACCCAGGGTTGGTTCGATCATGTCGCAGCCTGCAGGTGGCGTCGGTCCCCTCACCGCCAGTGTCCTCTGCAGCACATGTCCGTCCGACTGCAATGATACAGCGAACTCGACAACCCGATCCTTCAGTGGCTCGAGAAGATGATGGATATCGTTGATCACATGCTGTTTAGACATTTCTAGCCGCGTCGTGGCGCCTATTTCTTCCTCGTCCTGTCCCTGGCGGTGGGTGCCGTCACCACTTGGCGACTGTCCTGCCCATTGCCTGCAGAGGTCAATGGCCTCGGCGATGGCGGTCAGCTGTCGATGGAGGGTTTCAACCGTAACGTAGGTCATGGCTGGATCGTGAGCGTCGGGGGACTGTCGGTGAGAATGACTCCCGCTGCAGGTGCCCTCTATATCGCGAAGCAGGGACGGTCGCTATACTGTTTGCTCTCCGGTAGGGTACTCCTTCTCGCTAAACCCCCAGCGCGAGATCCCTCGGCTCCCTTCGCCGTCTTCCAGTCGGGGCATTGCAAACTCCCCATTCTCGTCTCCTTTGTTTGCTCCCATTCCCGAGACATGAAGCCGGCGGCTGCGAGGTGGTTTGAGCGTCCTATTCAAACAGACGCCACATATCCCTAGCGCCAACTTGACATATTGTTCGGCCCACCCACCCACAAACAAACTCCGATGCGCAGCATTCTTGCAAGCGGCAGCCCATCGTGCTCGACCAATCACAGTTGCAACTGCCGTCGGATGAGAAGGGCTTGGACTTGCAATAGGCAATTGACAACTCGCAGTTTTCGACCCCTGCGGATCGGCTGAATGCACCGTGCGTAGAGTGGCCCACTGCGGCTGAGGGCTCTAGCCGATGGGTGTGCGGCTCGGCTGATTGATACTTATTACTCGCCATTGTCCCCATCAACCGATCGATCATCGATAGGGCATGGTCAGCCCGGCGTCGGCATCCATCGGCCATGTCCGTTATGCTTGTCGATCGTTCAAGAGGCTGGCCTATCCTAAATAGGTAAGTCGTCGGCGACCTCCTATGGTTTTGAAAACCACAATTTGGGCAAACTTGGTATGTGTCATGCGCCACTCGGGAGGATCGTTGAGGCCCGTGATCCCCAGTCGCCATCTTCGGGTCTGGATTCATGCCTCTCTTGTTCCTACCCGGGTTTGCTCCTGCTGCTCGCGTGCGCTTAGCAGGAAGGGTCGTTTATACAATGTTGCTGCGGCATCTTTGTCTGCATATACGAGGTTTGTCGCTGAGATAACAGTTGCAGGCATTTATGTGGCTCTGTTGCCTCGTCTCTCGCCTTACTTATTATATATTGGCAGCTGTCCCTCATATGTAACTTTGTATTAACTAATGATTCTGATATCCCTTGATCTCTATGGTCTGAGTAGTGAGTCGTGGGTATTATTTTTACACCATATTCAAGGTAGATCATCTTGATTATCCAACCGTGGTACATCCTGCCAAGTTAGATTAGCATACCTCTGACCTACCAAGGGGGCGTATATACTAACCTAATATTCCCTCTTTCTTAGGCCGATGTGAAACCTTTGTCCTCTTTTAGTTTCCTCTTTGTTAGTACCTAAACCTTGTAAAGGCTAATATCAGGAATTTCCCATCTGGCGCTGCCATTAAATGACCATAGCTCTGCCAATATCTGATTCTTGCGAGTTGATATCAGAGGCTTAATCTCGACATCGTCGTCGCTGGCAAGACGCCGATAATAGCATGCAGTAGTATACGTGCCTTATCCTTCTTTCTCTGTCATCGAGCTATATATAACATGCCTTGCTCCCTATCTATCTGACGACGAGTCAAACTATTATCACTGGCGATCCTTCCAACAGACTTCTTCTCATGTCAAGGTAAGTAGTCTCTCCTCATGTACCCAGCCTCTTATGATCGAATGGTACCCCTATCTATCAATCATAGCATTTGACCCACCAGGGGCTCTGTTTACGTATTCGATCTGTATAATACTAACAGCCCTTCTCCAAATACAGACACGCAACAGACGACCTGCCCGGCAGTCAAGCCAAACGCCGTCGCATTCATCCGCCATCTGATATGAGGAATGTTACCTTTCGCGTGAATATCAATAAGTACAATGGTCCATTCGCGACGAAGGGTACCGGTACCTTTCGTGCATGCACCCTACCGAGTTCCTCTGCCGATCGTCCATATGGCGAGGCAGTGGACCTATGGTGCTTTTGTATCGATAAGCTATATGAGAACGTCCTTTGCCCAGCCAACTGTCAGGTATTCCCTACTGTTCTTGGGACTGTAAATGGCGTACCATATTACTTTCAGAGTACACTTGGATTCTTGGACTTTATCACCATTGTTAGTAACCTTGTTGGGGCTCGTGTTATTAAAGGACGTGGCGTAGGGCAGCCCCCTGTTACCTTCGAGCTTAAGGATGGGGTAATGCCAGGCCCTGCTGGTTATCTCCTCCGGGCAGATATGTAATATTCACTTAGTTTGTGGCATTTCAGGCATGTATAGTATCTGCTATATACTTTAGGGTACAATAGTATTAAAGATCTAAGCATAGTTATACTATTACTATTATTCTATATACTATGTAAACTTATTATACTATTTATTTTACCTTTAAATTAATACTTATTTCTTTATAAAATATAGCATCTTCTATAGCAGTTTCCTTAAGATAAGTCTAACTACATTTCAATTATCAGCCATACTATCTCACCTCTAACTTCTAATTATACCCTTAATCCTTTTTCCTTCTTCTTCTTTTTTTCTCTTTTTTAAGATTGTAAGTATGTTTAGATTTATATAGTCCGGCCGATCGTAGAGGCACATACTTCTATGAACACGACAAGATATGCACATAATAATGTCCTCTCAATCCAATCTGGCCACTTAATACCTCTATTCACCATTGCTCTATATAAGAGCAAGATTCCAAGCACTACCAACCTGCTCTACATCTCACAGAAGTCCTCCATTTCTTATGCTATGGATCTGTTTCATGGGAAACCGCCAGAGCGACCTCCTCATCGGTCCGCTCTCAGACCCGGCGATCATCTGCCCCCAACACTTGAACATGTCATATTGATGATTCAGTCACCCCTCGATGATAGTCCCGCCGCCTTACCTGCCGGTACCATGATGACATTGGGAAGAGCTCGTGCGCGGGGGAAGGGGGATACAGACACAGAGCCCCTAGAACCATCCCACTATACGTGGTCCCTTTTTGTCAAGCTGGTTGCCCCCGCTGCCCATATCGGCAGAAGACGCACGCCGTTTGCCTGTAAGGCACGACTTCCACCTTGTCCGGGAGAAGCGAGTGATATCGCGATGCGGCTTGATTGTGACGCGACTTTGCAAACATGGCTCGGCTGCATCGTGGACTCTATACTTGACGATACTTTCGATTTCAGCGTCCCCTTGCGCCTTCATCCACAAGGCGACCAAATGGCTCCTCGTCTGCATCCCAGACAACATTCATTAGAGCACTTTGATGACGTGCAAACGGGACTCCTTTCAGAGCTTTACCGACGACGGCATGCCACCACCCCAAGCTCTGTTGCCGAGTTCTTCCAAATCCAGGCCGATGACAGCGGGATGCTTCCCAATAAGGTGCTGCCAGGCACGGACACGGCACGTCCGCTATACCCCTACCAGCTTGATGGGATCTACCGGTTGATCCATGGGTTTGCTGAGCTGGAAAAGTGCTCGGGGCAGTACCTGGCCGACGAGGAGGGACTCGACACAAAGCTCTCCCTTCTTGCCCTTGTTGCGGTCTGCCACCTTGCGCAACATATCAATCAACACATCCGCGATCATCCTGAACGCCACCACCCTGAACTTGATACCTCACAGCATCCTGATGGAACCTGCCCCGAGAGCGCGGGATTTGGCATCCAGTGCCTCTGCGTCAGGGGAAGCATCCTCGCAAAGTTTATGGCAAAGCGGAGCAGGATGGGGTGTACAGTTATTGTTTGCAACTCAGATCTCGTCGAATCATACAAGGCGCTCATCAATAGTTATCTCCAGACTACAATAAGCAACGGCTCTCTGGAGGGGAAACATGCTACACATGCATATCTATACAGAGAGGATGGCAAGCTTGAACCCATCACCGGCTGCGATAAGAAAGAGCCCGACAAGCGCGACTTTAGCCACTTTAGACCGTTCATCGACATCAATGCCAAGTATCGTGGCAACTCTGTACGGATTGATCTCTCTGGGAGCGCCACAACTCGTGGCACCAAGCGACCTATCGAAGATGCATTTGGCGATGGCGGAGACGAGAGCACTGGGCACTTTCTGCGGTACCGCAGCCACAAGGAGTCCGGTCCGGACGAGTCAGGGAAGACGGTATCCCAGCCTACCAGTCCTTCCAAGGCTTTAGGCAATACGTTACTTATACTATCGCGAGACCTTCTAGAATATGGCAAGGAGTCACATCTCACGACCACGCGCAGCCTTAATGTTATTGGTAGCGACTGGACAAGCGACGATACCCCCCCTCAATCTGCTTCCTTCTACATACGCACCTCGCTATACTCTACAAGCCTCTTCTGCGACCTCGGCAGGAGGCCATTCGAGCGCAATAGGCCTGATGTACACTGGGTGCGAGGTCAGCGGACTCGTTGTCGCGATGAAGGCGGCGCGAGGTGGCCATTTATTGTCCTCGCAAGTCCAGCCCCTTTCCCCGCAGACGCGGACGATCTCGAACCCACCTTGAGACTCTTGTGCGAGGATGCAAACGACGCTACGAGGATGCGCAATGCCTTCCGAGACTTGGCATCAGCCTCGAAACCGTGTTACCAGTGGCACCACGGATGCAAGTCTATCGTCCCGAGCCGAGAGTTCAAGGAAGCGATGGAATCAGCCGTCTGCCAGGTGGAGCCTTTCGTCGTAGCGCGCAACCAGCTTTCTCAGGTCACTCCCAGTACCCGTGTCGTCGACGGAGGGCAGGCAGGAGAGGTTTTCAACCAGAGACACCAAACCCCGCCGCAGTACCGGCCATCCCTCAAAAACCTGACGTCACGCGTCGCCGATGCCATCCGGCAGCTAACGGAAGCTGGGGGCGGCGTGACGCCATCGGCGAATCAAGTACTGTCTCTCGACGTCTTCCAGCATCTGCACTGGACCAGCTCCGTACCTGCCCTGCTTGCAGGGGACGCAGACGCTTCCGGACGGCCGCTCCCGAGTTCCTACCCGCAGCTCGAGGCCGACCTCCCGCCCAGCGCGAGAGGGGGCCAACCTGGCGTTGACCCACCCGCTGGGCCGGATGGACAGCCTTGGCCCCGCCGCATCCTCAGCATTGCGCAGCGCGAAGATCTCCTGGATGATCAGTGTCTCGCTGATACTATCAAGATCCTTGCGGAGGCTGCCGGCGGTCTTTTCTGGCACCCGGACCGCGAACCCTTCGGACAACGCCCAGGTAAGCCCAGCCCGCGACACGTGGTCATCTCATGCCCGTTACCGATCACAGCACTTTACGCCTACTACGCGTTAAAGCGTATATCAGGCGAGTCGATCGAGGCCTACCTTCTTACTCGCGAGTGGCCCCCACCAGCGCAGAGGCGCGCAGTTGTGATGTCATGGGAGGAGAGGGCACGGGAGCTAGAAAACCAGGTGACCCAGAGCCAACAATATGATCCCAAGGTCCTAGTTACAATCATATCAACCGAAGTGCTGGAGAGTATTGGGGTGCCATTTTCATTTGCTACTATCATGATTATCTGGGGTGAATATCCAGATAGTTGCTGTCACCAGTTGGATACGACGAGGATTCACTTCATCGAGCAACCGTCTCAATTTGCAATATATACATTAAGCCGCAGTGATAATACTGCCTCACAGATAATAGAAAGTAGTATACAAGGTAGAAGCAAGGATTGCATATCTAACCTTATTTTAGAATCAAGCTAATATAACTTTTCTTCTCTTTATTTAATGATTATTAACTCCCTTCAATGTCAGTAAATAACCATATAAACAGCATCACCTACCTATGTAACCATCTGTATTCTAAACCACTTCTATGTACACCATCTTCTCTTTAGCTATGGCTCCACGCGCAATTCAACCCTACCAGAATATTCTCCAGACTCCCCAAACGATCAAAGATCTCTATACACTTAAAACCCATTTGATACCGCAGGAATGCCGTACCACTGCAGGGACCAAGCGACTTCACGGTCAGATCAGCATCCAATGGGCAGATATTGCTATGCTCGAAGTCGAGGCCGTTGTCAACGCGGCGCAGCCTAACCTACAGCAAGGCGGCGGTATATGCGGGGCGATCTTTGCTGCTGCCGGGGCTAAGGACTTAAAGAAGGCGTGCGATGCCTTCGGCCGTGGTATTGATGCTGGGCAGGCCGTGCTGACAGATGGATGCGGTCTCGTGGCTAAGCATATCATCCACGCCGTCGGTCCAAATAAGAGCGTACGAGACGAGCAGAAAGAGGCCCCCGAGCTGCTCTCGTCGGTATACAGAGAGATATTCGAACTATGCAAGGCCCACAAGATTAAGAAGATTGCAATTCCATCGATTAGCAGCGGCATCTATGGGATCGACCCTGACCTTTGCGCGTTTAAAGCAGCTGAAGCAGCTGTATTTGCTCTTTTCGACCCTGATCTGCGCCATCTCGAGGTCGTCTTTGTCATTTTTTGCCCCAACATGTCAGGACCTTTGATTAAGTATACATCACATACTGGTGAACAAAAGAATGTAACGCCTAATGAGATGAGTACTATTCTTGCATCCCCTTTTCTCGATGCGCTTCAGTAAGTTCCTATTGCAATGCTAGGGATTCTAACTAATTCGGTTCTTCTAGGTCTCTGGTCCCGCCGTTAGACTAATAGGAAGATAAGTGGATTAAGGCTATATTGTTGATAATATTATCGATGGGCTGGAAACATAAATAGCTAGCTACCCTTCTCCTTCTTCATCCTTGATATTTCTCTCTATCCACAGTGGCCTCTTCTTTCAAGCTCTGGCAAAGGGTGCATAACTTTACTTCACTATCATACCTCTTCTCCTCTACCTGGTTGGCGCGTCCTGTCTCTATGACTTCATTTAGCCTTAGCAATGTCCAACTCATCGTCCGGTCCCGGTTCTCAACATCCAATATGGCGTTGGTCCCCGGCACGATCCTGGGACTCTGGCGAGTCCATCCTGCCGCACACGGTGACCAGCCATCGGACCCGCAGTCTTACAAGTGGGAGGCTTTCGTCAGACTCCTAGCATGGCCGCCCGAGTTGCAGGAGTCTGAAGATTTCCGACTGCAAGTAGATGTTCCTTCTGAGGCTGAGGGGTCTCCTATGACGACCCGGATCCTGTTTGATGAATCCAACTTTCATGCATGGCTCGGCGGCATAATGTGGGCCATCCAGTGTGGGACATATTGTCCAGGTCGAGATGAGCCCCTTGGGTTACGTCCCGCCGTCGACGCCTCCCCGGTTCGATCTATCCCCCATTCGCCAGCTAGAGTCGAGCATCAAAGGACAGAAAATGACCCAGGCCATGACACAAGGGTGGACCAAGCACCTGATAAGGAGATTGAGGTCGTGGACCTGACCGCTGTTCCCGATTCAGACTCGGAGCTCGGGGTTGGATTGGACATAGCTGATGCCAGCGAGGGTCTCCTCGCGCACCTCTATAGCATCCCTACAATCGAGTCACAGGAGGAACTCGACGAGGTCGTCAGATTGTTCCAGTTACTGTCTGACGACTACGCCTCCCTCTCGGATAAGACCATCCCGGGCTTGAATCAGTCATTAAACGCTTGGCAACTCCTCGCCGTTTACAAGATTATCAAGAAGATCGTCAGCAGTTCAGGCGACGAGTCGCTCCGAGGCCAGTATCTGGCAGACATGCCTGGATTAGGCAAGACATTCACCATCGTCGTCCTCATGGTCCTTCAGCGCTACGTGCGTCTCATCCGACAGCACATCGAGGACCACCCAGGGGATCACAATGCACCGGATAGCCGAGGCGACACGTGTCAGTACAGCAAACAGTTTGGGTTTGAGTGTCTATGTGTTAAAGGGAGCCTTCTACGGCAGTGGGAGAGCAGGCTCCCAGACGATGGCTTTACAGTGGTGCTGGCCTCGCCTAAGATTATCGGACGGTGGAGGTATGAATTTGATGATCAAGTATCTCTTACCATCGACAAGTCTGACCACCCCTTCCACGGTAGCCCTTTCCTCCGCGCCTACGAGCAATCATCCGGTTCTAATCTACGACCTTTGCCCGGGCAAGGCAAGCAAAATCACGTCAGGGTCGCGCCAAAAAACTTTCTACCTAAGCTATCCTATGTTCCTCCCACAGGGGGTGGGCCGCTCCTCGTGGACATGCCGGCCACCAACCTGAAGTCGCAGGGCACAATGAAGGCCGCCAAGTGCTTTGAGCTCTCTCGTACCGGTTATAGAGGACCTGAGAACGCTCGGCTCTATTTTAGTTGGGATGGACAACCTGCTGCCAGGTCGCTAGTTGAGCCCAATACCAATGGCAAGGTCAAGGCCGACTCCTCTATCATCCTGCTCCTGTCTAGCTCACTTGTGGAGTCAAAGCGCCTGAAACATTACGGACTCTCTTTGACAATCGACGTCTTATCCCTCAAGGGGCGACAGAGGAAGCCTAACAAAGTCACGTTGATGGTGGAACATGCGATGCGAACCTCCATGATCATATTTGACGAGGTTCACGAACGCAAACCAATTAGAAACAATATTTCCTCCTTCATGGATCACATGATTCGCCTCAACTCCGGTAGATGTGGCCGTCTCAAGTTTAGTCCTCTGGTCATCCTTGCCAGTGGTACACCATTTACGGCTAAAACGTCCGACATAGCCGGATGGTTAGGTATGCTCTCATGGTACAAAGACCCAAAGGTTATCATAGAGCCAAAGTTCTCCCAGCTAGATGACGCTATAAGGAAAGCCACCATTGACTTTGGTGATGGCGAGCAGGAAGTTAGGGTGGATCAGGATGTCATGGATTGCATAGACGTTTGCCGAACGTTGATCCCACGATTCTTCATTGCCCGCAAGTTTACCTCGGTTCTCAGCGCAGGCATGCAAATGGTGGATCCGCGGCCAAAGTTGGTCACTCTTCACGTCTCGCACCCGACTCCCACCTCCCTACTGCCGGCCTTGAATAAGGTTCAGGATGAAGCTCGAAGGCGATTCGACGCACTCAAACAGCAGAGCGATGGTGAGGGACGTAGGGCCCTGCAGTTGCTTCGAAAAGAGAGCATCTTTACTCGAACCCTGAGAGCTGGCTCTGTCGCCCAGATCCTCGCCCAGGGCGATGACGCCAACGGTCGCCCCTTCCCGGTCACACAAGAGGGTATCAAGCTAGACCTACCTTTGTACAGGCGTCAAGGAAAGGAATCACAAACAGGAAGCCGCGCCTCTGCCTCTATGAGTGCAGATGGCGCTCCCTTTGCACAGCGCATATATTCACTTGCTCAATCACCTGCCATGCTTGGCGATACGTGGTTCCAGACGCTTCTCACAATCTGCAATCTCGCTCATGTAGGCCAAGTCTTTGACCCAGGCAACCATAACACTGGGCAATATGCCCATTCACACCCACGGCATGTCATTGTCTTTTGCCCGGCTCCCATAGTTACGCTAGTTGTATTCTGGTTCCTGAAGCAACATCTCAGCATCCCGTCTGAAGTCCGACTCCTTACATCCGAGTTCCCCGAGGTCAATAATCGCGAGGAGCACGTGACTGCGTGGGCCGATGAAGCCGCCAAGTTCGACGCGCTACCTGTCCCCGGCCGCAAGTTGGTCGTCGGCGTGGTATCAACTGAGGTTGCTGGTACAGGCATAGACAAGCTGAAGTTTGCGTCTATCGCCGTAATTTTTGGCGAGCCCATGAAGTGCAATGCGCGAGTACAAGCGGCGGCCCGTCTTCATCGCATGGGGCAGGAGGTGACAGTCATGCTTTATCAATTCCACCGGACGGATAATCCCTGCCTTCTCTCTGTCGAGGACAAGAACAACCGTCGCGAGAATTTTTCTTTGGGCCGTTTCCAGGTCGCAGAGACACAAGAGCAGCCCTAATCCCCATAAAATGGATATATTATACGAGACACATTTCCAGACCTCGACAGATATCCACGTGGCATAACCTGTTCATCCAGTGGAGGATAGGACGAGTCGATTGTATGTATATATACTATATTGGAATACATATGCAGTCAAAGCTTAACGCTGGTTCCC
>JAAGWO010000771.1:0-44594 GCA_013266205.1 Fusarium decemcellulare
TCCATGAGCAGAATCGACACATGCCCCCATGCCATTCATCCATCCCTTGGCGGGCAGAAACTAAAGGCAAGACCTCACCGCCTTAATTTCTTCTGGGTTGTGGTTCCCCAATCGTTGCGTGGCTTCAGCCCCTCCACCGGCCATCTCTCGAGAAATCGGCCCCCCTTTTTTCTTAGCTGCAACGTTGGGAATATCTTTTCTAGCCTCCCTTGCCGCTTGCACCGCTCGCTCTGCTTCTGCTTCCTTCTTAAACCTCGTCCCCCCTCCTCCGTCTCTCCTCCAGCTCACGCTCGCTTGCCTTCCACGTGTGTCGCTTCGTGGTCTTGTTTGCGCGTGTCTTGTTATACAGCTTGCCCCTCGAGTCTCGCCTGTAATTACCACCCCACCGCCTCTAATCATCATGTCGCTGCTTTCTACCAATGGCTCTGTTGAGCCTGCCAACGGCGCTGCTGAGGGCCCCATCGAGGTCCGCCGCATCTGCTGTGTTGGTGCTGGTTATGTCGGTATGTTGCGAGACCCCCTCAGCAACTCGGTTTTGTGCCTTGATAGCGGGCGAGGAGCTGGTTTCTCGAGCCAGCGCATACCGCAATTTGGCGCTTAATGCCGCCATTGCGAAATCCGCAGCGCCCTCGGAGTTGCAGTTTCGCTCTTGGAGCGCAATTGATCGAACATAGCTAACAATCTCGCCTCCAGGTGGTCCCACGGCCGCTGTCGTTGCCTACCAGAATCCCGATATCCAGGTGACTGTCGTGGATCGAGACACCACCCGTATCCGCCGTTGGAATTCCCGCCACCCTCCCATCTACGAGCCCGGCCTGCACGATATCGTCCGCATTGCCCGCGACGGTGGCCGGCGTACCAAGATCTCCAATGAGCCCGCTTCAGACAGCGGTGAGATTGATGTCGAGGAGCGCAAGCCCAACCTGTTCTTCTCCACCGACATTGCCAAGCACATTGGCGAGGCTGATGTTGTCCTCGTCGCCGTCAACACCCCTACCAAGTACCGTGGTGTTGGTGCCGGCAGCGCCACCGACATGACTGCCTTTGAGGCTGTTACCGGTGTTGTCGCTCAGTACGCCCGTGAGGGTGCTATTATTGTCGAGAAGAGCACTGTTCCTTGCCGAACTGCCCAGCTTGTTGCTGACACAGTAAGTCTACGATTTCCCGCGTTATCGGAATCTATGAGCAATATGACTAACAGGTGCGATTGTAGCTCGCAATGCACCGACCCGGTGTTCACTTCGAGATTCTCTCCAACCCCGAGTTCTTGGCTGCCGGTACCGCTGTCAACGATCTTCTCTACCCTGACCGTATCCTGATCGGTTCTGCTCCCACTCCCTCTGGCAAGCGCGCTGCCGAGGCCCTTGTCAAGGTTTACAACGCCTGGATCCCCCGCGAGCGTATTCTGACCACCAACGTCTGGTCTTCTGAGCTCGCCAAGCTTGTTGCCAACTCCATGCTTGCCCAGCGTATTTCGAGCATTAACTCCATCTCTGCCGTGTGCGAGCAGACTGGTGCCGATGTCGACGAGGTCGCCCGCGCCGTTGGTGTCGATCCCCGTATCGGCAACAAGTTCTTGATGGCTGGTATCGGTTTCGGTGGCAGCTGCTTCAAGAAGGATGTCCTCAACCTCGTCTACCTCGCTGAGACTATGGGTCTCCCTGAGGTCGCTGAGTACTGGCGCCAAGTTGTTAAGATGAACGAGTACGCCCGTGACCGTTTCAGCAACCGTGTCATCAAGTGCCTCAACAACACACTTGTTGGCAAGAAGGTGACCATCCTTGGCTTTGCCTTCAAGAAGAACACCTCCGATACTCGTGAGGCTCCCGCCCTCGAGATGATCAAGACCCTGCTCGAGGAGCGACCCCGCGAGATTGCTGTCTTCGACCCCTGCTGTAACCCTCTGGTCATCAAGCAGGAGATCAAGGATCTTCTCGGCCCCGTTGCTGAGGGCCAGAACATCTCGGTTCACGGCAACGCCTACGACGCTTGTGATTCCAGCACTGCCATCATCATCGCCACCGAGTTCGACGAGTTCCGCAACCAGCCTCCTCCTCCTCCCGCCCCCGTTCCCACTACTCAGCCCAAGACTATCGGCCGCAAGCCCAACCCCAAGGCGGACCCCCGTCCCTTCTCCAACGCCGTTCCTTCAGCGAACGACCTGCTCGCTCTCCACAAGCACCTCGTCCAGCGTGCCGACATCGAGTCGCAGGACCCCCTCGACCGCTTCAACGTCGAGCCCGACTGCGACGAGGCCTGCCCCGACTGCATCCAGGAGCGTGAGAGCAAGGAGACTGGCTTCGCCACTGGCATGGGCAACTCGGAAGAGTACAAGCCCAAGGAGCGTGTCGACTGGGTCCGCATCTCCGAGAGCATGGCCAAGCCTCGCTGGGTCTTTGATGGCCGTGGTGTCATCGACTCCAAGGAGATGGTCAAGCTGGGCGTGCGCGTCGAGAGTGTCGGTCGCCAGCACCGATTCTAAACACCAAGTGTGTGGGGTTGAGGGGTCCAACGGCCGGCATTTTAGATTTCTTGTGTGTATGAATGCGTCGACTGTTGGCTAAGATTATACCGTTTTAATTAGCATGAAATGAAATTTGGACGTGGTTGATGAGACACGCCGAGGAAGAAGATACGTCAATGGAAGGAAATGAAAGGCTCAGAGGGGCAATTTACATGAACGGCGTGATTCGGAGAAGAGGGTCACTGGATATAGATTTAGATTTGAAGTTGATGAGCTTTACCAAAACAAAATGCGAGAGCAATGGTTTATGGAAGCATTGTCTGAATTGTGTTTGTGTTTGTGCATGTTTATCCAATCTTGTCTCCATTGTCGAGCGGGTAGGCAAGTTATCAAGAATAGACCTCGACTAGCCCCGGGTTCTGCATCCGGTCCGCCTACTGTCTCTGCTAAGAAACATTTGGAATGACAGTTGCATTAAACGGCCTGGTGCCTCTTTTCGTGTTTTCTCGTCCCCTTCTCAGTGCTACCGTGACTAAGGGTCCTGTCAATGCCCTGAGACGACGCCTTACCGATCCTGTTTCAGACGATCGCAAGCTGTCTCACCTTTGACGCTCAGTGTCGCAGATGACTACCGAGGACGCGCGAAACGGTTAGCCTTGCAGGGCCACGGTTCATATCCTTTGCCCAAAGAGTTCTAGAATTCGTCCCTATTTATCGCAGCGTCGCATTGAGTGCGTCAATCCTCTGTGCGCAGGAGGCTGGTGCTACTTGGACGGAGCAACTGAAGGTGTCACGGTTGCTATCTGGCAGGCGTCTGCTCGTTTCACCATGGCTCGAGTCGTTACGCAACCACTCGATTGGGCTCCAAGCTCTCAAAGTGTTTTCCAGGAGGCCACTGTCATCGTCCCAAGATCTTCGTCGTTCCCTCATTCTCTCTGGTGAAAGGGCTGGCGCCTCGCTTCTTGAACGCCTTTTGGCAATAACAACTTGGCTAACTGTTTCATTCGACTGCTGCTGTTCTGTTTGGCAGAGGGCACAAGCCCAAGCTTCTACACTCGTTACATTGCCACCTTTTTGGATAGTCATTCAGTCACTCCTTCTCATCATCCCCTTAAAGGCCGCCCATTATCGACCCCGTCGCAACGATACATCGCGGCTGGCTGCGGACGATCGCGAAAGGAGACCACAGTGAGACCAACCACTGGGCACACCCGCGGCCGCTATTTGCTGAGATGAGGTTGTCGTTGGCTGGGCAGGCCGTCTTTTCGGGCCTGGCGGCTATTGTGACGGCTGATGTGCTGCCGCCCGACGACATACCTCTGATGTGCGTTACCATCTGCGGCCCGATCGTCGAGTTGACGTCGAAATGTGATATTCACGGGCAGCGGCTCGCGAAGCGGGAACTGGACACGCCGTGGGTTCCAAAGTTGGCCGTGGAACCTCCAGAGACGGATCCGTTGGGTGTCGAGCCGCGGGAGGAGGCCAGTTATGGCAACGAACTCGAGAAGAGGAGCTTCTCAATTATCAGGGCCGCACCTACATCCTTCCCTTTTGAGCTCACAGCGACGGAGCCTATGGAAGAGCAACCGAGTACAAGCACAAGCAGTTCGACGAATGTCGAATCAGTAGCCGATCAAACCTCGAGAACCTCGACCCTAAATACCCGCCGCGCCTCAACCACCATGTCTGCTCGCGCGTCTGCCAAGCCGACAACTGTATCACCTCCGACCAAGTCGAGTCTCGGCGAGATAGATACAACAACCACAAGCGGGGCAGGATGGGCCGATGGCGAGCAAAGCGGGAAGCTATACGCCCATAACGATCCTGAGCAGGAGTGTGTCTGTAAAAATAAGAGCTTCGATGTGGCCAAGGTGGCAGCTCTCTGCCATGACTGCATCATCATAGATGGACATAAGCAAAACAGTGAGTTCTACCTGGCAGAGCTTCAGGTATGGGACTCAAGAGCGCTAACATCTGATGAACAGATCTGGACCTTATCATGAAGGCATGCAACTTTACCGAGCTTACTTATAGTGCCGACCAGGACAAGGTAGTAGACAATGTTCAGGTCGAGGCCACGCGGCCGACCACTCTGGCTGCTTCGCAAGTATCTACTGCGAATAGGAGGATAAACACTCATGTGACGGATAGATATTGGGTCACCCTCCTCGGTCTTTCATTGGGTTTGGTTATGGTTTCATGAGCTCACGTTACGAGGCAAAAGTGTTTATATAGTTGAAGATCGGCCCGGCCCGTGTTTTTTGTACAAAGATCTAACATATTTCTTATATACCACTCTCTTATCCGGTAGATAGTTCGATTTACATAGCAAATTATTGAGACGCTGCGCATCTCACAAAACCCCTGTTGGTACAAATTGAATTGATGATGACATTCTCTGACCACACCCTATTGATGAGAACCTACACCAACAAAACCCAGTTCCCAACCACGGTCTCAACCAGTGTAAACACATAGCGAATAAGCATCAACTGCGAAACTCTATGCAGATTATCTGATGCTGTCAGCTGACAGAGGCACATCGGATCGACATGACAAAGTATAAAGGTGCAGGGTAGGTTTATTGCCAAGACGGCAATGCGAGATCCTTAGTACTAGGCTGTCCAGATAAGGCCAGGAAGCCCGATTCCGCACTCCGCTCCGACCACAGTCAACCAAGTCAATTAAACTACTATTATCATTGGATAGATAACGACTTCGAGGTGGTGACGCTACCAGACTCCTTCGAATCCTGTGGCTGCGGAGATTACGAAAAACAGGCAAACGCTCGCTTTGGGCGTCCCCATGCGAGATCGCCGGAAACTAGCGCCCGTAAGCTTTAACTCCGAAGACGATGGAGCTGCTGGCCGTGTTAGTTCCGTCGGCTGACGCCAGCCAAACAGCCCTATTGGGATAGACGCGTGCAAGTGCTTACCAGGCCATCAACCAAGCACGCAGGTGAAAGAAAAGATTACCTAGTTTATCGTCTAATTCGTATGGTGAGACTGGCCATGATTTCTGTCATCCGTCTGCCAACCTCAATCAGGCTCGGTGACTTACAAGAGATATAAAGCTTACTGGAACACCAGCCGGGAGAAAATGAAGCATCTCACCAGACACTCATCTTCTCTTGCGAAGACTCACCTTCACGCATCTTGACTGTTAGACCATTACAGACACCACAGACACTCAACCTTTACAATGCACGTCATTCTCACCGGCGCAACTGGCCTTGTAGGCTCTGGCGTCCTCGATGCCATGCTCAAAGCCAAAGACATCACCAAAATCTCCATCATCAGCCGCCGCCCTGTACAAATGGCCATCGACACCAACGATCCGCGTGTCAATGTCATCATCCACAAGGACTTCAACTCGTACGAGCCTGAGACCCTGAGCCAACTGGCTGGCGCTCGCGGCTGTGTCTGGGCGCTGGGCATCAGCCAGTCCAAGGTTGGAAAGGAAGACTACGTCCGCATCACCAAGGATTATGCGCTCGAGGCCGCAAAGGCCTTTTCGACACTACCTAAAGATGGTGAAGAGCCATTCCGGTTTATCTACGTGTCTGGCGAGGGCGCCACACAAAAGCCAGGAATGTTCTCACCCATCTTTGCACGGGTCAAGGGAGAGACTGAGACGGCACTTGGAGAGATGTCGAGCAACATCCCCACACTGAAGGCTGACTCCGTCCGGCCAGCATTTGTGGATGCGGCTGGGCATGAAGCCATCCAAAAGTACCTCCCCGACCCCGGGCTTGCGATTCGAGCTACCCTCACCGTGCTCGGGCCGCCTCTTCGGGCATTCTACAAGAGCGGCCACTCGCCCACGCCGATGCTCGGTGATTTCTTGACGAGGATGGCCATGGGCAAGGTTGACTCCCAGATTGAGGGACCTGGAGCGTTTCGGCTGGGAGGATCGTGGGTTGTGGAGAATGTTGGCCTGCGACGAGTGATGGGCGTGTGAGATGAGACTACAGATAAGGATTGACGGAACTGAATGCAAGGTGAATGATTTGATCAGTATTCGAGAATTACCTCTCATGGCATAGATAGCGATTTTCAAAGGCTCAGAAGATGATGGAACCTTACTAGGGCCGAGTTGACGAGAGTATGTCTTGGGCGTTTGAGATATCATGGATGAGGGATTGGGTTTAGATCGTGTAATATTAGTTGGCTCTGAGGAGCCATTTTGTACCAAATTGTCTGTCAAAACTCCTTTCCTGAATTCCGGTTGAAGTCATCCATAGCTACCTATGTGGCTTAGTTGCTGTATAGGTACATGACCTGGGGTATGCCCAAACGGCTTGGGGAGACAGGACCTTGACAGTCGGTGTCTTTTTTGGAAGTGTTCAACCGGGTTTGCGTAGGTGAGGTTGATGGCTGAGAGGTATTGTGACTTGAACGGTTGTTGTAGCTTAATTCGCTATCGCTTCAGTGGAATTACGTAGCGTCGTTATTGTAAATACCTTGAAGATGAAGTCATTGAGAACCTGGATAGACAGGCCCTGATCATGTGCCTTTCTCTATTTTATAAACTCCCCTCTTCTCTTTCCCAACGTCGCAACTTTCACTTCAGCCTCTAACTGATGGAACGATGAGCAAACTCATCGAATTGTTCCAGGATGAACTCTGAACGTGCTTTATTCGATCAACATCACGACGACAACGGATGATGTGCCGCCCCAAGGCACCAAAAATGGAGAACAGCACATGATTGGTTTCTTGTTTCCGGACCAAAAGGCGAACGTCCAAATATGGAACGAGCAGAAAATGGACTGGCTCCTTTGATAGGCAAGTTTGGCTGTCCCGGGTCCATAGAGTACTTTACTCGTGTTGATTCCAACACCGTCAATCTAGTAGCAGCCTTGTATCAACGAGAGACGTGGCAGGCAAGACTCTACCAGCGGGCACGCTTAGGATGAGATAGGTGTCGTGACCCCTCTCATAGTAGTGCCGGTGGTCGCAGAATATGTCGCTACAGAAGCGTTCACGATCCAACATCACTATCTTGTCGCTCTTAGTATAGCTCTATCCCCTCATGTAAGTTGAGGGTAGGAGCGAATCCTACCAATGTCGTTCCAATTGGGGGCCAGAACCTAAACATCAACAACCCTGGAGACCTTGAACCTTACGAAAGACACGATCGATACGAACATCAAACCATCGAACTGGAGGAGTGTTGTATCATGATCTCGATACACACTATCCCTTACAGGACTATTCACCCAACAAATTTGCACTACACATTGCCGACACGAATTACGAAAAAGGGAACTGGCGGCCTCTATCTGTCGATCTGCAGCGCAGTATCTATATGAAGCAACGACGTCACCCTCTAATATGTCGTCTAGCTCATCGATGAAACATCTGCTGCTTCTGGGATAAGCACCGTATCGCTTGTCCTACAGGGGATCGTCGCCCAGCTGGAACTGATCTCAGTCGTCCAGGCTTATTCTTCTTCAGCAAACTCGCCTATTTCCGGCCCAACCATTGCCCCGGATTATGCTTAAACTTGGCCCGCTCTGCATCCATCCCCGTGCATTGAAACAAGCCACCGACGCAACGACGCAACCTCAGCCCTGGCAGGAGACGGTCATATCACCCAAGCAAGACATCCCCAACTGCCGATTCGGGCCAAAAAGTAACGACACGTGGGATGCGAGGGGCGGTTTGCGCTGCTCAACGGGATGGCGTTGCCAAGCGGGATCGTCGCCAGCCTGTCGATCTCATGATCGGCCGGATGGTCGGTGGGCTGAGATGCGAGGCTTTTTTTACCCCACGATGTTCCGTTTCCCAGCGGAACAACGTCCAAAAAGGAAGCTCGGACGCCCTGATTATCTCGAGCTGAAAAATGTGACAGGGAACTGGACGCAACTCTGACGCTTCGGTGGAGGCGGAGATGGCCAGGGAAGGCTAATGCTCGACTCAGCTGAAAGCAGCGACATCCAATATCACACAGTCTCCGTGATTGAAGGGGCCTTCCTTGAAACTGTAAGGCTTCCCGTGGCCTGAGCAGTGACCTCACTGGTTGAGGAGACGGGCACAAGGCGGAGCGAGAGATCGAGACGGCTTGCGCTGTTCCACCGTGTTGATCAATACGAAACCGTGGACGGATTTTCCTCAAGCTGCGTGGAACGTGGAATGATGACCTTTAAGGAAAGAGGTCGAAGAAGAAAACGGATGAGATCATCAGTTGATGAAGGATATAAAAGACATCATCTCTCGAGGAGTTGAAGACTGATTGAACACTCAACCAGACCCTCTTCTACAACATCATCTTCATAGTTCCTAACATCACCCATCATGCGCTTCACAACTTCCACCGCTCTCCTGTCCCTCCTCCTCTCCCCTTCAGCCCTCGCGGCATCAAATGAGCCCTGCTACGGCCCCAACGGCGCCGCTGGCGTGTGCATCACTGATGCCGCTTGCTCCTCAGCTGGTGGTACCTCCATCTCCGGTGCCTGTCCCGCTGATGCATCCAACATCAAGTGTTGCTCCAAGCCATCATGCAGCAATGGTGCCTCGGGCAACTGCCGCTGGCAATCCGACTGCCTTGGCAGTAGTGTGAGCAACCAGTGCCCCGGCCCGAGCCAGATGAAGTGCTGCAGCGCCGGCGGCACCGGCTTCGGTGGGTACCCGGACCCGAGCATCCCGGCCGTCGGCGCTTGCAAGCAGGTCGCCGTCGATGGAGCCAAGAAGGTGGTTGCTGCGTTCCCTGGCCGTGTGAGGGAGATTGGCTGCAAGAGAGACTGTGGTTGTCCCGGCTCGTCTGATCATTGCTGTGGATTGGCGACTGATTTCATGTGTGCCGATGGTGGTGGTGTAAGTGCCCTCTTATTGCTCTATGGCCCTTAACCTTGACTAACGGAGCAACAGTCTGCTACGCTCTCCGGTAAGGAGATTGCTGAGTGGTGTATGAAGAATCGCAGCGCCCTGAACCTCAAGTACGTCATCTGGGGACAGAAGATTTGGACTACGTCTGTCGATAAGACGGACAAGAACTGGGAGAGCTGGCGAACCATGGACGACCGGGGTGACTTGACTCAGAACCACTGGTAAGTCGGACTTGACCGCGACATATTGCAAGACTAATTCGTGATACAGGGACCATGTCCATGTTTCATACAATGGTTAAGACTGATGCGTTGCTTGAGTTGTATCGAAGCGAGGAGTTGGCACTTGTGGTGGTGATGGTGTTGAATGACACATAGAATGTTACTTCAAGGCTGATGAAGATGGCGCACTAAGTCATGATGTGGCCTGAATAAGAAACAGTCAATCAAGGTTTCAAGTCTAAGTCCAAACATGACCTTGGGGTCATTTGATTGCCATGCAAACTTGTTGCTTCGTTATCCATGGTATCTAATTCGCACTTTTCCAAACGCCGCCCATCCACTTGTCGCCTCCTGTTGGTATAATAACTCCAGCCCCAAGCCCCAAAACATGTTTCATCTAAACGCCAGAGAGATGCACCCTACTTTTCAACCCTGCCTGTAGCGAATCGAAGCCATCATCAGGCTAGATTAGGTCACGACATGAATGCTTCACTCATAACCTCTCCCTCCTCCGGCGACACAGCTAGGTCAAGCAATTCGTTCGCTGCCCAGACCGTCTCTCCATCGATCCCAGCTTCCATCACTAAATCTTCCTCTGCAAAGGTTAGCCTGCCGAGTGCAAGAAGATACCGGTGGCTTCCAGCATGCGACGCGGATAGCTTATGGCCTATATTGGCAATGTCGGCCGTTTCAGGACTGGTAACTAAAAAGTGAATCAAGTAGACACACTGAGAGATAATCCGATAGAGGCTTGGCGGGGTAGTAGTGTCCGAGGCTCGCGTGCCATCCGCCTTGAAGGTCTGCGGCAAGATATTGGGCGGGATGGGTTGGTTGTACAACTCGTCAATGCTGTTGCTGAGGCAGGTCACGAGGCGCGGAAGCGCAGTATTGTGAGACGCGAGCTGTAGAGCGCCGAAAGGATAACGGGTAAAGGAGACCAGCGTCCGTAACACGGCTAAGCGCAGAGTACGCTGCTCGTCCCTCGTCATAGCCGGTCGAGGATAACCCACCAACAGACCTGAGACTCGATCAATGACGGATTGAGCTATGAAAAGAGGGTCCTGGTCGTCTACAATGGGACCGATCGAGCCGGGAAGGGAGGCTGTAGCTAGCAGCTCAAGCATCCCCAGGATGTCGTGGAGTTCTTGCTTTGGCGTCAACAGCAAAAGGACGGTTTTGAGAGAGATATTGCTCCAGAATATCGTTGCCTTAGACTCAAATTCCGGGCTTAACTCATCCCAGGCGGTTGAACAAGCGAGGGAACAGGTGTAGAGGAGGGACATAACGTCAATGCTGTTGATGTGTTGCTCAACGACGAGAAGTTGGTCGCTTTTGGGTTGTCCATCTTGCCAACGGTAACGTAATTCGCCCAAGCTGCATATCGTCGCTTGTGCTGGAGGATTGAGGTTTGGTACGACGAAGGGAGCAACTTCGGCAGCGTGGAACGAGAAAGTGAAGGAGATGAGAGCGACAAGATATTTGATAGGCTCCCATAATTGTTCGTCAAGGCACCGGCTCCAAATGGACACCATGAGGTTCGTGAAGTCAACAAGCAGTTGCATGGGCTTCTGTGGATTTCCCATCAGAGGTATCTTTTGGAAGATGATGGCGGAGAAGGATGTGTCCGGGTCCGAGGCAAAGGAGAAGCGGGACAGGACATCAAAAGTTGGCGGCTGGTCGTGAAAAGTACCATGATCAAACAAAAGTTGCAAGAACTGAATCATATTAGCCTGAGAAGAAACAAGAGAATGCGTCATACCAACCTCAAAAGGAAGAGCAGGGGCTGCCGCAACTATGACCGGCGCTTGTTCCACTGGAGGCTCTGGCTTGCTACTGATACTGTCGAAGCTGTCTGTGTGAGTCTCCAACGCCATGACGGGGCTGTCAACTGCTGGCCGTTTCCTTTTGCCCTTGCTAGGCGTTCTCTCGCCGACACTGATGGCGACTGAGCTAGCATTCCTGTTCCGTCCCTGTCCTTTGCTGGGACTAAGAACAATATCCATCTCGTCGAAGCCATCGGCTACACGCCAGGACTTGGCCGCCTTCTTGGGAGTTGTGACTCCACCAGTGGACCCTGCAGGGGCATCTTTTCGGCGAGCACGATCGTTGACCTCTCTCATGTCTCGCTGGAGAAACTGTAGCTCTGTATTGGCAGACTGCTCTGCGACAACAGCTGCCTCGGCGATTCGTTCCTGTCTTGCCAATTGCTCTGCATTGATCCTTTTCAAACGAGCCACCTCGGCCTCGTGTTGTTGCTGGGTCTTGACGGAGTTGGACCGAATAATGGACGCCTCTCCGCGGGCAGCACTCAGCTCGGCTTCCAGGGCTCGCACCCTCTGTTGTAGCGCCGACAGGGGATCACCAGGCTGATTTTGAGACGACTGGGACGGACCAAATCGATTGCCAGGGAGAGGAGGGCGTGCGAATTGGCTTGGTTGAGCACGGGGAAAGTTGGAGCTCTGGGTTTGGAACTGCTGGGAGGTATACAGAGGTTGATTGGGCTGCCCTACGTTGGGAAGATGTGAGGGAGCTTGGCCTGCGGGCCGACGCATTGAGGGGTCGACGACCGGATTCCATCGAGGGTTTGGAGGTGGGATAGGTCGTCGAGATTCGAGGTGGAGTTGGTTCTGCGAGGAGTGGTTATGCTGCTGTAGAGTATTGTCTTTGGCAGGCCTTCCAATGGGAACTCCAGCATCGTTGGTGACCTCGGTCGTATCAAGGTCGTCGTCTTCGACCCAGATGACCTCGGGGTTTTCGTTTACATGACGTTGCGAGGGCAGTCTCGGTTGGGCGTGAGCTTGTGTGAGCTGGATGGCATTATCCTCGAGTTCTTGGAGAGCATTGTCGGGGAGGTCGTCGAGGCCGTCATCGGAGAATTCGTCGAGATCCATGGTTTATGGATGTCAAGGGGAGAGGAGGCAGCTCCATTGAGCGGTGGCGAGGAACCGTGAATTTTGTTAGCCCATGTAGAACAATCTTCTTGCACTTCAGTCGCGGCTGCATCGTACGGCCACCCATGGAAACATTCGAGACGCGACGCGAGGTCACGTGCCATCTGGTCGATTTAAATGCTTGTTGTGGCTGATGCTGGGAAGCCACGTTTCAGGAACGAGGAACAGCGTGGCGCAGCTGGTGTGAGTGGGGGAAGACCTTAGTGAAGCATGTGAAAAGCAAACTGCGTCATTGATGTCGACGAGCCGGTTTCTTGACGCCTCGAATGCACCTTTATTTTTCGGTAAAGCAAGGCCAGGTGCCACCCTTCGATGAAGCTTCCAAGATGGCTTCTTTCCTAACGAACACTCGTCACCGGCCTGCCCGGGCGAGAGCGAGAGCGAGTGTCCGAGAAAAGACAGAGATAACTTGTGGGGATTATGCTGCTGGTGCCGGATACCGCGGACTGGCAAATTACCCGTCAAGCTTGGCGTTGTTCAATGCCACGAAGCCAATGCAATCGACACGCGACGTCACCATGGAGGAGAGGTCAACCTAGGGCTTGGCCTCCTGACTCAGCGGGCTGCGGACAGAAGAGCGTTCATCATCGTATTGTTAAGATGGTGAATGCCCCTGATGGAAGGCTCTGTGCGTTGACCTCTTGTATCAATAATATCAATTTATATCCCTACCTAGCGGAGGATGATGGTGACTGAGAGGAAGACACAGGGGTAACAGCGAGCACAAATCCTTCTGTTACCCCCTCTCGTCTCCAATCCGCGGATCTCAACAGATCTGTAATGTGTTTCCGCCCTACGGGAACCGGCTTGTTTGAGTGGCATCGTGTCCCACAGCTAATAAGCCCCTGCGTCTGGGCTAGTCTTTCAACCTTTCACCGCATGTACGTGGCAGGAATAACAGATGCAAACAACGACGGATAAATGCTTGTACAACATCATGATAATCCAGGAGTAGATTGAGGACAAGCGAGGGACTTTCTTTCGGAAGCGGAGGGATACAGCGGCCGGCGTTGGCCACTGCAAACCCCGATCTCCGGCGCGGGCAAGTTGGTGCCCCAGAACTCCGCTGGAACCGCCGGACCACGTCAAGCCACAGCCGCAAAGACCGATTTGCGCGTAAAGACTGGCTGGCGAGGCGAGTCCTGGGGAAGATTCGAGGTGAGATTGGTGCCAGGCTGCGGGGTGACAAAATACATGAGACTAGTCCGCCTACCACATGATCAACCTGTACGATTCCATCCTCTGTTGAATCGCTCTGCTATAGAGTTACTTGGTAAATAGTATTCGGGAGAGATCAAAATGTTGGCCAGCATTTTAGCCCCTTTTTCTTCTAAATATACCGCAATCTCGGACGAGTTGTGGTAAATAATAGAGAATATCCAGTCTCAATGCTGAATGTTTTGTTCACCCCACAGCCAGGATGTGCTTCCAGCTGCTCGCTAGCGTGCTTGGGCAGGCTGCTTCAGCAAGCGTCAGCGTCAGCGCCCAGCGCCCAGCTGCACCCTGTGACAGCATGGGCAGGCACTAGAGAGGTAGGAAGCCCTCCACCCACTTTCGGAAATGCTGGGGCTAGTGACGGGCTATGTAGCTCGACTTTTCAACCACCATTTCCCATCCCCCATCTCCATCGCCAGACTATCGCGAGAGTGAGCTCATCTGCCCACTCGTCCGCGCCCGTAGCTTCCGTTCCCGAGAAGCGCGAAACGCCGACGGATACTCTTGTTGCTTTTCGGAGTCGAGCTATCTTCCGACCGCCGCGAACCTCCCCAGGACGCCTCTTCGTCACTCCTTACCAGACGCATTTCGAACCTCCTGCCAGCTTCTGAGTCGCTGCTCAACTGTTGCGCGACACTGCCACGAATCTGCGACAGTAGACGCCACTTGCACAGAAGCTCTTCCACACTCCCAGGCGCCAAAGCAAGCGACCGCGCAAGCGAATCGACTCAACAAGCGCAACTCACTTCAACGAGCACAACGTCAGCGGACGACACCACATTGCGGAGCTCGCCAGCAGCATATCCGAATTAGGAACCCTCATCAACAGCAACCGCGCACCTAAGTCGCAGCCCTTCAATCACCATGGCCCGACCAAAGAGAGGGGTTAGGTTCCCCAACCGCAACGGTTCCGACGGACGACGATCGAGCTTCAGCAGCGAGGATGGTTCTCCCACCAAGTCCAAGTCCCAAGCTCAGCTTGCCACAGTGAACGAGGTGAGCACCTAGGGACAATTGCAGCGATGTTTCCGGAATTCGCACCTTGGTCGCCGAACACCACTAGAAACAAGATACTAATCGTCATGACAGAAACCTCCAACTCCCGATGAGAAGCAAGCCGAGTATGAGAAGAAGAAGGCTAACTTCATGACGCGCACCTTCTGGACTTTCGTCATGTTCGCCATGTTCTTTACCGCACTCTTCATGGGCCATATCTACATCATCTGCATCATCACCGCTGTCCAGATCGTTTCCTTCAAGGAGGTTATCGCCATCGCCAATGTCCCTAGTCGCGCCCGGTCTCTGCGTTCAACCAAGAGCCTCAACTGGTACTGGTTAGCGACAACTATGTACTTCCTCTACGGCGAAACTGTCATCTACTACTTCAAGCACATTGTCCTGGTCGACAAGGTGTTGCTGCCTCTGGCGACTCACCATCGGTTCATCAGCTTTATTCTCTATGTCTTTGGTGAGATTTGCTTCTTCTTGGGTGCCCCAAGCACCCTACCGAATGCACCGACTCTAACCGTGTCTAGGCTTTGTCTTCTTTGTCGCTTCACTACAGGCTGGACACTACAAGTTCCAGTTCACTAACTTCGCCTGGACTCACATGGCTCTTTACCTGATTGTGGTCCAGGCTCACTTTATCATGAACAATGTTTTCGAGGGCATGATCTGGTTCTTCCTGCCTGCTGCACTGGTCATCACCAACGACATCTTTGCCTACATCTGCGGTATCGCCTTTGGACGCACTCAGCTCATCAAGCTATCACCCAAGAAGACCGTCGAGGGCTTCGTCGGTGCCTGGATCATGACTATTGTTTTCGGCGTACTCCTCGTCAACATCATGGGGCGATCCAAGTACTTCATTTGCCCTGTCAACGACCTCGGTGCCAACATCTTCACCGGTCTTCAGTGCGATCCAAACCCTGTTTTCCTCCCAAAGACATACGAACTTCCCCAATTCTTCTTTCTTCCCGACAACACCAACTTCTCTGTCACACTGGCCCCTGTGCAGCTCCACGCCCTCAACCTGGCTTCTTTTGCCTCCCTCATCGCTCCCTTTGGTGGCTTCTTCGCCTCCGGCCTCAAGCGCACCTTCAAGATCAAGGACTTTGGCGACTCGATTCCTGGCCACGGTGGCATCACCGACCGCATGGACTGCCAGTTTATCATGGGCTTCTTCGCTTACATGTACTACCACACCTTTATCGCTATCCACAAGGTCAACTTGGGCACCGTTCTCGAGACAGCCATCACGAGCCTGAACCCCGATGAGCAGGTCGAGCTTGTCAAGAGCATGGGTCACTACCTCCGAAATCAGGGTATTGTGACTGAGGACGTAAGTGTTTGCTTTGATCCTCTGCCTCGGCTGTAACTGACCTTTTCGTAGGTGGTTGAGTGTATCGACAAGTTCCTATCTGGGAAGCAATGAGCTCTTTCAACATATAGCTCGGACCTTCTTTTTACACAGGCATATTTTATTTATCCATAAGCGGGCATTACTTGGCCCCCTATTCTACTCACATTTCCTTGTGTCTCGCGCGAGTACGCACAGGGCTGACGGCTTGGAAACCCTTTCGGAGCATATGCGGTATTCGCGCAATGGGTGAATTGTAATATTGCGCATTTGGGCGTCGCGGGCTTCAAGCTGTGGTTGCGAGCACAGTCAATACTTTGTAACGAGCAAATAATGTCAGCATTTTTTTAGGGGGTGGCCGGATGTTGGGATAGATTCCTTTTTTGGCGGGGAGTCGTGTTGTCCTGGGAGCCCTGATGGGAAAATATGAAAAGCATTCAACACACAGTTATCCTAAGCCGAGACGCCGCTTGTCCCCCGGACCTGATCCTATCTACCTGTACATCTAACCTGTGGTTAGTTACACCCGTGCGCCATTACGACCGGTATCCGTTCCACCATTCCACCAAATATCCCTTTGACCGTTGTTGAAAGATCTAATACCTAATGAAATGAGCCCGGTGTCAGGCTCACAACCTCGACTCCCACCCGCCCTCTGACTCGAATATCTTGCCAACTGCCTTGCCAACCTTGAGGAGGTGGCGGTCACGATACCGTGGCGCGACCAGCGATACGCCAATGGGCATATCGTGGGCACCTTTAAAACCAGGAACGTTGAGAACAGGGGTATGGAGGGCCTTGGAAATGGTCAGTTTGATCTTGGGAAATTACCTTCAACAGGGATGCCGATATGCAGGGGACTTACACTCCAGATACAGCAAAAGATATGGCTGCCAGTGCTCTCGAGACCAACAGGCGCCTCATCCGGCACGCTGGGCGTGATGATGGCCGCGTACCGACCAGCGATCTCGTCAAACTTGGGCCGCAGAGCGGCGACTCTGTCAAACGCTTCTAATTGAGTTTTCCGGGTGAAATTGTCCACGTTTTCGACGTGGTTGACAAGGACCTGGTCGATCTGGTCTCGCCCAACACGATACTCTGGCAAGAAGGCCGTCCGCCCCTCGCTGTGAAGCATGACACGATACCACTCTGGGAGGTCGTCGAACTCTGAAGGGAGGTCGATTTCCTCGACGATGGCGCCGTGGGTTTTGAGGAGGGCCGCAGCTTGGAAGAGCGCATCCTGAGTGCCGGCCCCGGCAAAGGGCCAGACGACCGTCTTGCAGATGGCAAAGCGAGCACCCTTGACTCTCTCAAAGCTGATGGCTCCATCATCTTCTTGATCGTCGTGGATGCTGAACACATCTGCCAAGAGCCCAAGGTCATCGACACATCGAGCGTACCATCCAAGTGTGTCAAAAATTAGGGCATAGATCTTCTGACCCTCGCGAGACACGGCGTTCCACGTAGGCTTGAATCCGTAGATGCCATTGAAAGAAGCTGGGCGGATCATGGACCCTCCAGTCTGAGTCCCAAGAGCAATAGGCGCTTGAAAGTCGGCGACAGCTGCACCAGAGCCGGTAGAAGATCCACCAGGGGTGCGAAGGAGATCATGAGGATTGTGGGTCTTGGGACCAACATGGATGGCTGCAAACTGAGTGGTTGTGGTTTTGCCTGGGGTAGAATGTAAGTCTAAGAATATGAATCCCCAAGACAAAACGACTTACCAAAGATCAGAGCGCCAGCATGCCGGAGAATGCGAACCGAAGCGGCGTCAACCTCGGGGAAGCTTCCCTGATATAACGTCGAGTTATATTGTGTAGGCATGTCTTTTCAAGGTTAGTTTCAGGTCTTATTATAGAACCTCCTAGACCAGCCATGGACTTACCCTTGGTGTAGATGACGTCCTTCACTGCGATTGGTAGTCCATGAAGGAGGCCTCGATCCTTCTTCGGCACATCATCCAGAGCCTTTGCCTGCTCAATGACGGCATCTTCGTCAAGATACGCCCACGCTTTGATATCTTCATCTCGTGCCCTGATCCGCTCAAGAAGCGAGCTGGCGTAATCTTGGACCGTAAGCTCATCGGATTGGATCCTGGAAAGGGCTTCAGAGGCTGTAAGCCGCCACAGCTCGGCTGTTTTGGATGGTGACATTTTCGACAACCCCGTCTTCCCCTGGCCTGAGGCTGTTGGAACTGAAGCAGCTAGTTTGATGGTCGATGTTGTATTGCACACAGGTGGTTCCTTGGAGAATCACCTGTGTGTCTTATATCTGTTTGTGATCGAGACAGACCAGTTTCTATCCCTGGACCGGACGCGTACTGGTTTTAGCCACTCCGAAGAATGCCCCTGCTTGTATCCAAGGATATTGTCAATCGATTAACCTCAGACTTTGCCTCCGTGGTCTTGTTTAACCTGATAAGTGAGGATTTCAGGAGAGCTGAACCACCTCCTGGTGAGCTTCCAAATTGGGTCGCGAGTGCAACACGAGCTGACGGGCCTCAAGCGAATGTCCGGGTTTTAGACAGACCACAAGAGGAGGGCCTCAAGACGTTTTAATGTCGCCTCGTAGGTGGCCTCTTACTTCGGACACTAATGCAGGCGGGCCGAGCTGCCACAATGGTATCTCTCGGTAGTCGTCTTGAAGGGGGTGGGTGCCCGCCCTTTCGGCCGCTTGTGGAACAGAGTTAAGAGAGGGCCAATGAAGATGATGGACAACCGTCGACTAGGGAGCGCCGATTGGAGTTGGGCGCGGGTAGTGACAATCCCAGTATGATGGTCGATGGGGGAAAGTCTCCGAGTCAACGACGAGTCCAAGTCTGAGGAAGCGAGTTGGAGGACGGATTGGTCGAGGAGGACCGGCGGCATATGAATAGATGGAAGGCATTGGATGGATAAGGCCGCAGGCAGAGACAGGGACAAGGACATGGCGGATGAAGTGGAGAGAGAGGCAAAAGCAGGCCTGGGACGTCTCGGCGGATGACTTCCGAGTGCGTCGGTGTGGAGGAGGAGGAGCACGAGCAGGACGAGGAGGAGGCATGTAACATGGATGATTGGGGAGGCATGGATCCGACGGGAATCAAGCCGGGCCATAAATTCGAGGCGACGGGCTTAGCAAGGTTGTAGCTAGTGACAATTGGGATAGACGCGTCGTGCTGTCACCCGGGGATCCGGCGACTGAGAGCTTGAGCCAATGCCTCTGCTCGGTGATAGGGCCAATGTGATGGTGGAAGCCTCACCCCGTGACCGGAGGAATGGTGATGGAGGCATTATCGCGACAACAACAGGCAGGGTTCGGCGCATGAGGGGAACGTCACGGGATGGCCCTAGGGCCGGGCAAGGCAACGGCGGCTAAAGGATCGACAGAGGATACGTGGTGGCCGGCGGAGGAATCGGAGTCGAAGGATGGTGGAAGCTGGAGAGTGAGTGATAAAGTTGACTCTTGGAGCTAGACTAGGTAAGCTACCGAGGCCCAACGCCGCGAACCTGGATCGCGGGACTGTCGACGCAAGCAAGGCGTATGTATGTATGTATCGACCTGACCTGTCACTTGCGAAGGCGATAGACTCGTGGTTAGGCGAGTTGATGATTGGGCCTGGAGCTGTGACGGCCGTTGTATTCTAGATGGTTCAATTAGCAGCCCCGTTGCCGTGGTTTTAGTCTCTTGTGACAAGTGACCAAAGCTGACAATGCCAGATACACAGGGTCGTAAGCAGCGGTGACAGTCTTGTGAAAAGACAAGGGGTCTGTCATGCAATATCGCTCTTGTTTCGTTTCTTTTTCCTCTCCCCAGTCACCTCCTCCTGCACGAACCTACGCCACCCAGTCAGTTGGGGCTTTTGGCTCAAAAAGCTTTGGGTTTGCATTTCATCTACCGTCTGGAATTTCTTTTTCGGGACATGGTACGAGAAGCCCAATCGCATCCTTGTGCGCGAGGCTTTTCGTCTGCCGATCAGCTTCTGGAAACCGGTGAGCCCCAAGACAAGACAAGACAAGACGGCACCGATGCCCTGGCAGTGGCGTCTCCCCCACAGAGACGATCACGGGGAGGCGAGTGAGGCGGAGTCGGTGAGCAGTCGGTGAGGCTTTATACACTTTATACAACGAGATTGTGTGGCTGCAGCTTCGGCCGGAGTCAAGTCGGGATGCGACATCGATGAGCTGCAAGGTACAGGATATGAGTAATGATGACACGCCTCGCTTCTCGCGCCTGCGCGGCCAGCAGAAGCCTTACTACCCAGGGTCTTGAGGTGGCTTGCGCAGGGCAAATTCGATGTTTCGAGAATCCCATCAACTTGAAGCTCAACGTTGAGTATTTACATGTCGGCGCCTGACCGGGGCCTAAAGAGCCGGAGACTTCCGCTGACTTGTCATTATCAACATTTGACGATAGCTGACTGTTTCTCCTCCGAGTTTCATATTCTCGCCACATCTCCTGCGCAAGATATCGGAATGAAAGCTCCTGGTCAAGACAATCAACATGTGAATTTGCCGTTAGGATGATCGTCAAGATCCTCTGTCGCTTCACCGCTCCAGAGGCAACCCCCCTACCCTGGAACCTTGACGCGAGGGTTGCGATGGTTACACAGAGAACGCTAGAAACAATACATGGCATCAACCTGGACATAAGGGGAGAAGTGCTAGAGTAATGTGGCAGAGTCTAGATGGGCAAAGCAAACCTGGGGCACTCGTACCTTGGACGATCACACATTCACACTTGACGGGACTCGCACTGTTTACTTGATTGCTGTGTTTTATGATGATGACTCTGAGGACTCATAAATGGGCAACCTCAAACTGTGTTATGAAGTTCCCCGTCGAGTATATAGACATACGTGGCGACGTTTGGCCATGTCCTGTCAACCTTGCTGTCGACGAGATACTATAGCGAGACTTGTAGATGACCCCAAAACCCGCTCTCCTTCCATATGATTGACACAATTGATTTAAACGATGACATGTGTAGCAGTCAAACTATGCAATTCATATGGATACTGTGCATGATGTGTGGCCAAGTTATCCCTACGTTCTTGACCTCTCTGACCTGTACACCGTTGTCAAGCCCTAACTGAAAATGTTGCGCAGAAAGCCAAGACTGGGCTGCTCTACCCGCTATTCTTTCCGGAAAACCACACAAAAGTTCCGGAGGTACCATCCTGGGGCGATCTTTTTGTACCAAGACAACAATCCCAGGGGTTAGGTCTGGATCAATCAAGTTGCGGCAAAGTTTCAACATGTGACCTCCTCTGTCATACCTGGGGATCTACTCCGCATGGCCTCGGACTTGACGGCATGTCTAGAGGAGACAAAAGACCAAGAGCCTAGTGGGTGGCAACAGAGCCATGGTAGAGGTATCAGTTACTGCCACGGGGGCTATGGAGACGGCTCAAGGTGAGGCAGCTACATCGTCACACCTCAGCGGAGGACCAACCAGAACATGTCGCTACCGGCCGCGATGAAATTTATTGAAAACTATAAGAGCCATTATGGGCCACTATTGCGAAGCAGCGAGTGCAAGGCACCTGAGTCCCCCCACCGATGAGACAAACCACAAGATTTGGTAGATTCGGGTAGATGCCCTTGTGTCATTGCTGTACCAAATTAATTAATTAAGGAACTAGGCCGTATTATTGAAATATATGAATGTTGGAGTTCTTTATGATGGCCTTTTTATAAAGTTGACCTAGGTAATATGAGTTCTGGCAGGAGCGCTTCTGATATCTGAGCGCTCATGGGCCGCCTAAATGAAGATCATGTTTGTCTGTCACCGACAAAGCCTTTCAGCGCCGCCATGTGGAACTGATAATAATAAGCCAAGATAGATAATGTATTGCCCCATAGTTCAGTCTCAAGTCTGCCGTAATTAGACAAGTCTAAACGGTCGAGACATAGCTTGGCTGAGACTCGCCATTTAAAGCTCCATTGCGTGTGTAGCATCTATAGTCGAGGTTGATACCGTCATTCTTATAAATGATTACCTACTCATTTAACTACGACCGGGTTCAGTTTCATGACATTGGGCTTCGTAAGTTACTATAGTTCAAACGGCCAGAGTCCCACTGGGCCATGTTTGTACGATTGCCTCTTGAGAGTCAACCGAGACCGGTTATCTCATCGACACACTGTTCGGGTGGCATACTCAGGGCACCCGAGATCAATAACTCCTTGGGCGTGACTTTACTTGAAAGTCCTGGCTCCTGGGCACATGATCGTGACCACAACGTTACATTACGAGCCAAGCCGGAGTCGTTTTCTAGTCGCCCGGGAGCGATGCCGATGTACCTATTTGTGGATTTCCATGTAAAGCTTCGGCCTGGGGAAGGCCATTGTGTCAAATCACTGAACTATCCCTCTGCCGTGTAACGAGCTGTGAGTTTAATACGCCAGCTGATGTTAATATGTTCATGTAAGTATGCTCAGACTGAGAATGTCGCCTCAGAGACTGTATACAGGCATTTACTCGAAAGCCGGTGAGGCACACAAACTCAAACTTCCCGCGCGGAGACAAGGGGTTGGAGAGACCCTGGCTGCTACACCGGGATATCAAACCCGGCATGACACGCGCTGTTCTAGCGCCCATGAAAAAGGAATGGCATATGCGAGTTGTGATGGCTCGACAAGAACTTGAGGACGAGGGTCTTGCCGTGGGGTAAGGCTGAAGTGAATGTAAAAGCAAATTTGTGCTGCTCCACAATCAATCTGGCACCCCTTGTTCCAGAAAAGGAACACGTCCTTGCTCTTCGCCATCAGGAAATGTTATTGCGTGCTTCAGGTGTTGCTGTCTTGCTATGTGCTGGCCACACCCCCGGAAGTCGTCATGAACATCAGGCGATGGCCTCATTGCAAGCCCCGGCCACGTTGGCAAGCAGACGACAAACTGTGGCATCTGGCAAAGGCTAAAATGATCCACCAGAGGGATCGCGAACTTCTTGTTTCGGGGAGTTGATCGCCTCACTCCTTCGATAGTCTCTGGCCAAGACAAAGGTCCATGGCCGGATCGTCGGATTCGCATCTCGCAGACTCCCCGTCGCGCGATGCTCCACGATGTCCCACATCTTGGCAGAGTTGGAACTCATTCTCGTCAAAAATAAGCGACAGAAGAAGCAGCTGATCAGGAACGTTGCACGGCGGGATCCCTCAGGTGCGATCAAGTCCCCGGAAGCGAAGGTTTCTGGCGCCGATAGCCCGGAGGCGCCGACGTGGGCTCCCCGCGGTAGCATCGTTTGCTGGTGCTTGGCAAATGTTGCAATTCTCTACCAAGCTGACGGCGTTTTGCCAAGAAGTGACTCGTAACGGCCACTCATGGCCATGAATGCGCCGGGGAGCTCAGGATGGTCGTCTTGGGGTTCGGCTGGTCGGCTTGGCATCATCGAGGGCTTGCTCTCAGAGATTTTCATGGCCCGATGTGCAGGACGTCAACAACAAAGACCAGAAGTGCAAAATACGCCTTCTGGACCAAGAAAAGTACACATATTCAGTTCAGCCACGGCGGATGAACAATGAATTGACTTTGTGAGGTGATGTTCCTGCGTCGGCGCACCCAAGGGCAGACGAGAGTTAAGCTTGATTCGTGCTCGGGACATTAACTCTATGTGGAGAGCTAAAATAGAAATTGCTAATGGCTTGTTAGAGCTCTCATTAGCTTAGCCAAGCATACAGAAAAAATTCAACAAAAAGTGGGAGTTATCCACCATGTCTGTAACACAAATAAAGACAGCTTGGTGAGTTTTGTCTACAATCCTCATTGTTGGCACCAAACTGTCCAAGTCAATGACGTTCCTGTGAGCCGTCCCTGTTCAGGCCACAATCCCAAACGTGAGCTGTTGTGGTTGCAAGGAAGTTGGCGTCTCTGTCAGTTTACCGTTGCATTTTACGTACAGAACCCCAGTTTCTCATTTCTCCCTGCTATTTCCCTCAGATGCTTGTTTGAATGAGTCCCTTTATCCAATTGCCTATTCAACTCATCCCTCTTTCTTTCTGTAGGGGTCTTGATCCTATCTCGCCTGTGTGACGTATTCTTGATGTCTCACTCTCACTCTCCCCACGCCCAACCACGGCGATGCCGCGATGCAACATGTGATACCTGCTGCATTGGAGGCGCACTGCGTGACTGATTGGATATATCCCACGGGGGCAACCTTTCAGCCGCATTGCCATCTCCCTGCGCGCCTTGGCCGGCGGGAACATTGGTCAGAGAGCGGACCAACATGTTGATCCCTAGAGTACGGATGTGCAGCTTTGGGGATGCCGTCTTATCCACATTGACGCGCTGGGATTCGCCAAAGCCGCCACGAGGAACATCAGGATCCCTGTTTATGGCGCAATACCCTTACCCGCCGCCCCCCGATGTTCCGCTGGGCTTAAGTGTCTGCCTAGTTTTGTACCTGGGCGGGATTGTCTCTGGCTGGCGGCGGGAATATTAGCGGGCGGGCTGGATGTCGCTCCGCCCGGTGGCCACTCTAGAAGTGAAGAGGACACAAGCTGGGAATAAGGTAGAGTCGATAGCAGGCCGTCTTTATCGCCGTTATGCTTATTTTGACTTGACTCGCTGGCCGTGTCCCGGGTGGTCCTCGGCGCCGTCCGCCTCCGATGGTCTCCGCCAGAGATGCTCCGGCCCCCGTCACGGGGATGGCTTCATGGCCGACTCGATGCCCGGGGAATCTGCTCCTGCGGCTCGTCGACGGCTCTCGGCGATGCCTCCATCGTCGAGACAAAGGTCAGCAAGCAAGCAATGATTCCTGCTCCACCCCCAGTGACCGTGTGAGGCGCCAAGATGCTCGGCACCTTGGCAGCGGAGCCCTTGCCAGTCCGCCCGTTCGCAGTTTTGTGTCTTGTCATACGAAAGAAACTGACGAGCAAGGAGGCAGTCCCGTCCCCCGGGCGAGTAGGTGTGCCTTCTCACACATCGACGTCTCCTTCGCCAAGCGCTGCGATGGATCACCCCGGGATGTCGCCGAGTCGATCTTGCCCACAAGCATTGCAGAGAAGCTGTTCAGCGGCGCCATGGCAGACGTCGTAGGGACCGTGACATTGGGCCGTTGCGACGGGTTCTCGCCTTGATCCCCCCGTTCCCTGACTTTGTTGTTCTCTGCCAGTCTTGGCTCCTGACGTGGTGGGTTCCTCTGCACAAACCCGTTCCCTTGGGATAAAAAGACGACGCTGTCCACACGCAGGGACCGAGAGGGAAAACGTCCGTGTTTTGTGTTCCAGTGTCTCGGGTCCTCGCTCTCCTCTGACTTGTTTCCTGCTCTGGTTGGACCCTGAGGCAAGAGAAACAGCCTCCTTGAACGAAACTCTAAACCTCGTCCCCGACCTCAACGAGTTGGTACTTGCATCAGTATCTGTATGTGAGAGACCTGTACCCCCCTTCTCCCTCTAAACCTTCTTTTGCTTCAGGGACGCGGGAAGTTTGCGCTTACAGCTTCCTCCAGAGACCGTTTCCAGTCTTCCGTCCCCCTGTCGTCCCAGCTCTGGGAGATTTCAGCGACCATGGCAATCCCACCAATCCTCAAAAAGATTGGCAAGCTGCTGTCGCCTCCGCCAAAGACGTCTGACGATGGACGTGATCAGTGGGGCTCGCGAGCCTCCTTCTTGCTCGCCGCCATGGGTGGCTGCGCCGGTATGGGAAACCTGATCCGGTACCCGTCCCAGGTCTACAACAACAACGGCCTCCAGTGGTTCATCCCCTACCTCATGTGTGTCTTTCTCATCGCCATCCCGGCCCTTATCCTCGAGGTCAGCATCGGACAGGCCTACCATGGCGGCTCTGTCGTCGCTTTTAACAACGTCAACCACCGCCTCAAGGGTCTGGGCTTCAGTCTGTTGTACATTGGCTTCATCGTTGGTCCCTACTTTGTCGTCAATTTGTCCTGGATTATGATCTACTTCCGCAATTCCTTCAAGAACCCCCTTCCCTGGGAGGGCCGAGCTGAGGAGTACTACTATCAGGATGTGGTACAGAATGTCGACGCGATCCCCGGCAACAAGACATTCAACTCAGTGCAAGACTATGTCAAGTACCCTGGTATTGCACTTATTGGCGAGACCGTGGGCTGGACTGCTTTTACCTGGTTCCTCGTCTGGATCTCCATCTTTCGTGGTATTGGCCAGACTGGCCGTGTCGTCTACTTCACCATGGGCCTGCCCGTTGTCATGACCATCATCCTCGTCGGCCGATCTGTATCCCTCCCGAACGCAGGCCGTGGCATCAAGCTGTACTTTGGTGAGTGGAACGGCGACAAGCTGGGCAGCGGCGACATCTGGCAGACTGCCGCAGGCCAAGTCTTCTTCTCGACCGGTGTTGGTTTCGGTTACTTCAGTTCCTACGCGTCATACAACCAGAAGCACTCCAACGCCGTTATGGACTCGTGCTTGATCGTTGCCAGCAACGTTCTCTTCGAAGGTTTCGCCGCGTTTGCTGCGTTTGGCGTTGTCGGTTACTTGAACATGATGCCCGTCCCTGGCGAGCGTATCGGTTCCTTCACCATCGGATTTCTCACCTTACCGACTGCTATTACCGAATTGCCTGGGGCCAATTTCTGGGCTTTTGCGCTCTTCTTTACTCTCATGGTGTTGGGATATAGTTCTGCTTTCGCCATGCTTGACGCAGTCGTCACTCTCGTTATGGACACTGGCATCAAGTTGCGTCGAGAGTGGGTTGTCACAGGTCTCGTCATCCTCTCATTCCTCATCTCTCTCCCCTACTGTACCGAGTTCGGCTATGCTCTCCTCACCGGTGTCGATCGCTGGATCAACGATGTGGCCCTGGTGTTTGTCGTCTTTGGCGAGTGTGCCTTTTCTACGACCTTTTATCGTTGGAGGGATGTTGCCGGTCAAGTTGGAAACCCTGCTTTCTATGTATGGAACCTTGGTTACTTTGGTGGCATGGTCCTTGGTGTTGCTGTCGCTCATGCTGTCAGCGCCGAAGCTGGAGCTGGAGTTGGCTTTGGTATCTTTATTGTTGCCTCGATCATCTCTGCCATCATTGGCAAGACGCCCGACTCCGTGCCTCCGGCTCTGACCTTTACTGAGGAGAAGGGATTCATCCGTCGATCCATTGGCAAGAGCAATGCTCTTTCTCGCTTCTTTGGTGACAATGCCTACTTCACTCGGCTCTGGTACCTGGCCTTTTACTCGGTAAGTCTTGTTCTGTTTCATCTCATCATTACAATAACTGACCAGAAGCAACAGGGCCAACAACTCCGAAGAGACCTCAATGTCATTGTCGGCCAGGGCAAGAACTGGAAGATTCCCGCTTTCTGGCCCCTTCTCCTCCGCTTTGTCTCTGCCCCGGTTCTGGCCATCATTTACGGCTTCGCGTATCCGGCATTCCACGATCTGCGCGATGACCCGCTCCACATTCTCGGCTTCGGCATTGCTCACATCTGCTTGATCCTGATCGGACTGGGCGTTCTCGTCCCGCGATGGTATGACAGCATGATTCCTCCCAAGCGCCGCGACGAGGGTCAGATCCCTTATGCTCCCAACGTGCTGCTGGGTAGTACCGACGCCCAGCAGAGCGATTCCATGGAGGCGGCCGAGGGCGTTGACAGCAAGACCGAGGAGAATGAGAAATAGACAGGAGCTGTGATCCTATGAATTACATACGTATGCGTAATATTTATGTGTTGTATTTGTATAAATTGGGTTGAGGAGGCGCCGTTGACGAGGAGATGGTTATTTCATACCCCCAAGGTTTGTCCTCTGCAGAAGAGGGCTTTGCAATTTTGCTAATCTCCTCGATTGCTCAAAGGCTCGAGCAATGAGGGACACCCTGAATAAAGGCCCGCGCGTGACATTTGTCGCCGCTGAACGGGGCACGATTATTGTTCCTTGGTTGAGTGAATGTCTTGAAGCTATGAACTCGTGGTTGCGCGTATTTTGCCGCTATTTAGGCAAATAGGTAAGCATCGGAACCCTATCACGCCGCGTTGCCTAATATGTGGCCTGTCGGTGTGAGAATCAAGTTGTTTGATGGTTCACTGAGTTTTGAAACGTCTCGTAACTCAAAAAAGCTATCAAGTAGGATCGTAACTTGTAGGAAGAGAGTTTGAGGTGTTCTACTCGCGATGCTTTCTAAATCCACCCACATCTACGCTCACCACGACATCCCGGTTGAATGCGACGTCTACACCCAAGACGCCACCTCCGACACGCACGTCTTTCTCTACTTTCACCCGGGAGGACTTGTAGGCTGGGGCCGTGAGTTTATCGCGCCGTGGCTCGTTCAGGTGAGACTCTCGATAGCACAGTACTGATCCTTGCTAACATCATCCCCATAAAAGGCGTGTCTGCAACGGAAATGGACCTTGATCAGCGCAAGCTATCGACTCATGCCACAAGTCGGAGCTCATGGCCTGCTTGAGGATGTCAAAGCGGCTTATGGCTTTGCTAGAAAATGGGCTGCTAAAGATGGGCGAGAACGCCAGGTGATAGTTGGAGGTGCCAGCGCGGGTAAGTTAGCATAGCATCAACATACTCCCATGCAGCTGCTGAACTTATATAGGCTTCTTTACTAGTGCTGTTATAGCAAATCATTGCTCTCCTCCCCCATTGGCACTATTCGCCATTTCCGGCATCCATACCTTTCGTCATTCATTCTTTAACTCGTCGACTCTTATTCTGCCGGAGCCCATCGAGTATTCAGATGTGGCCGAGTTTATCGCAAGACCTATTGAAGTTGGCAAGAATGGCGAAGGGAGTATTGCGACATTCGAACTGGACAAGCTGCTTGCCGATGGATCCAAGAATCCAAACTACAAAGCTCCTGAGACCCACGTGGTACCCAATCCACCCAAGTACACAAGAGGCGCGCTTTATGAGTACTACATTTACAAGAATTCTTGGGTTAACTTGCTGGGAGAAATAGACCCGGGGTATACCTGGGCTCAAGATCCCGACAACGGTGAGAGGGTAAAGAGTTGGCCCCCAACGGTTCTCTTACATGGAAACGCGGACAGGCATGTGCCCTTGGATATTCCCAAACAAATGCAAGAGTGTCTTGGAGATGACAAGGTGAAGCTCTTTGTAGCAGACGGACAGGAGCACTTGTTTGAGACGTTCTATTACTTGGAAGACGACAAGCCCGGAATGGACCAAGTTAGAATGGCACTGAAGTGCCTGGACGACATTGTTTTGACGCAAAACTAGAAGTAGACGTTCGGCTGTTGGAAATGCAGGCCATGTCATAAAGTCATGTATATTGTTAGAGTCTGCCTCGAGCATCACCACAGTTCTTTGCCCAGATTTGACTAGCATGTAGCCAGAGAGGATGTACACCATCACGGCATCAGTGCCCCTGTTTTGCTCCTCCATTGCCCTGATTTAGGCGTTGCCAGTGGCAGCCGGAGCATCCACTGGCTTGCGCCCATAAACTAGATGTCTATTGTCAAGTTAGCAAGACATTCTAGTTCCCCCTAAATAGCCAGATACGATGTCGGAACTTACGAAGTATAGTATGGAAGCGACTTAGGCTCCTTGAGAGCCGCTCGCATCTGACTGACAAGTGCCGTGACCTCTTCCTTGCTCCAGCCCAGGACCTCGCCAACGGGGAAGATGGCAAAGCCATCGAGCGACTGCTCAATGAAGGCACCATTGTAGATGCCGGCTTGCTTTAGCTTCTTATCCTGCGGCCAGCCGCCAATGGGAACCTTGTATGACATGTACACAAGGTCTGTGAAGCCCGCCTCTCTCATATATCTCTCCTGACGACCGTCGCGGGCAATCTCCCACGTGCGCCTCGTCTTGCGACCGCACTCGAAGAAGAGCTGGAACCACTTCTTAAAGATATGACTTTGGTCATTCTCGACTTTTGGGTTCTCGCTGCGTGTCTCGATGTCAATCTCGAGGCTCTCGACCCAGCCGCCCGGGCGCACGTGGGTGTAGGCCTGTTTGAAGAGCTTCTGCCAGTCGTCAATAGCGCCGTACAAGTGGCGCATGTGTACAAAGTCGAAGTAGTCGGGTTTGAAGGTCCAGTCGAGTTGGGCGTCGTCGATTTGGAATTGACAGTTTGGAGGGACCCAAGGGGGTTGGACGGCCGAGATGTCGGTGCCGACGACCTCGGCGGAGGGGAACTCGTCGGCTATATCACTAGAGACGATGTTAGAAGAGACAAGTTGAGGATCAAAATTGGACGGACATGGCCCAAATGCCGGTTCCAGTGCCTACATCGAGGATTGCCTGAGAATGTTAGTTTCGCCCAGCTCAGTCAGGCTCAGGTTACCTCAGACCTGAGGATCCTTGTCAATAGGTGCCAAGTATAGCTTGTCGTCGAGCAAAACCAAGTTGTAGTGATGTCTGCCACAAACTAAGAGTCAGACGGTCCCTTTGTTCTGCATGTAGTCAACTTACGCCAGGTCCTGGCCCGCTTGGTACTGGTCATCAGTCGGAGCCCTATTGAAGTCAGCGATCTTGGGTTTAAGGTAATTTATCGGTCAATAAACTTACCAATACTCGGTAGTCTTTGATTGCTGAAAGGGGCGGCCGTTGATATGGCGGTACTCGAGAATGCTAGATGTGATGGAGGCAGTCGAGTCGCGTAAGCTGTATATCTCCTAGTTAGCAATGTGACACACACACAACAGTCTCGGGTTCTCACCTGTCAACATCGGCTGACGAGTCATTGTTATCACCAATATTTCCAACAACCAGAGGATCCTGCATAATTCAAGGGTTAGTGACATATCTCCCATCTTCTGGTGCATGTAACTTGGGTCGAAAGATGGGTCAAGAGGGACTGACCGATACTATGGGAGCCGCCTCGGTCGGGGAAGATGACTTTTGTCTTTGTCCTTCTGGTGTTCCCGTCATGTTTGCTTCTCATGCCCTAGGCACGCCTTGGTTCTTTGGGATTAGTGAAATAAGATTTGGCGTTTAAATCAATGCCTTGACTTTGTAGAGTTGAGTGTTGTGAATCGCACAGCGATCACTAACCCAGAGGACAGTGACTAGGGTTCGATACGGGCGCACAAACAAGATTAAGGAATTCTGTAAGAGACAAGTAATCAAGCCAGCATTTGTTGGAAGGTTGGTCACGATAACATAAATTGTAAGATGCGACACGAAAAGACAACTAGAAGAGGCGGAACTTGCTGATTAAAGCTGTTGGTAGACGGTCCACGATGAGAAATCAGCGGGGAGCTGGCTCTCTGGGATGATGCCATGGCATCATCAGAGACCTTCGTCTTCAACAACAGCCGCAGATGCATCTGGATTCTCCCAACCAGAAGCACGGAAAATAATGGAATGTGGGAAAGCCAAGAGATAGATCCTTGGGGTTCTCCAAACATGGTCCAGTCTCCAGAAACCGGGGACGTGTATTTTGTCTCGGCTGCAACGTTGGGGAACCAGCGGGAAGTACTATCTGCAGCCCCTCGGGTTCTCCTGGAGATTCCACGTCACATATTTGGAAGGATTCTTTCCGTGGAAGGGTGGATTTGCATGGGGTTCCTTGGTGGGTGATTTGTGTGACGTTTAAGATGGGCTCGGTTGGAGGAACTCTCCGGTTGAATCGACATAGCTGATTCAATCGAGCCTATGGAAGCCTTACTTGATAGTCTATCTTTCCTCTATTGCTCAGACTCACTCCTCATTCCTGAGACACTTTATTCCGGCCCCGTCTCGTCCACCTAAGCTTGTGGCTGTTGAGGAAAGAACTCTAGTAAGCCAGTAAACCCATGTGCCGAGATAGACGTGTAGCTGCTCTCCTCTTAACACTCTTTTGCATATGTTTGGGTAACTATGCAGCAGGCTCACATGCAGCGATCGCAGCGTAATACCGAACGGGGACAGTGGGGCCGCTTCCTAATGCCGGTTAATGATCACAGAGCCGCGCGGAGGCGACCGTCATTCATTTTTTTTGTTATAGTACTGTCATATGAGCTCGTTGACCAGAATACCTTACCTCATTGATTCCTACAATGGCCGTTGGTGGGCTTCTTGGGGTAAAACCCTCGCCATGGAGGGTTACCATGGAACCCCTGCACGCCTTGGCTGTCACAAAGTGATTATGATGAATATCATGAGCGAGAGAGAGGGCTCTGGGAGGTGCAGTTGCATGATGCGCTGAGGGGTTTCTCGACCCTGGCCTTCTCAGAGCCCGTGGTTCCGGCCGAGAGGTGCGCCCTACAGATCATGTCAGCTTAACCAACATCATGAAGAGAGGTAAAGATACTGATATGTCCGGTTTTCATTTAAACGAGTGATATCCTGTTGTGTATAAATAATACGCCGGTAGCGCCAGCCGAGTCATGCTTGTTCTTCGCTCGCCTTTGCTTCTCTACAACCCCCCTTACATCATATCGGCATATACTGGTATCTCCTCCCAACACCCACAACGCTCCGTAACCATGCATTAGAAAGGACCAAACCGCTTGCCTCCATCTCTTCTATCGGTTCTCGCTTTTCGCTGTCACAACTTCCATCCAAGCCAGCTAGATATCTCTGCGTCGGCTTGACTCTCCAGTAATACTTTCCTCATACTCAGTCAACCTCAGAGCCTCTTCGACGTCATTGACAAAATGACTCTCTCCACCGACCAATTCTACAATGCCGCTATTCAACATCAATGCCCAAACTGGGTGGTCACGGCGTGTCGGCCCGCGAGAGAAGAAGACGCGCACTCCCCGTTCACTGTAGTTGCGCACAATTTCTGTCAGGACCTGCGTACCTGAGCCGTCCATGGAGATGACACCGTGGATGTCAAAGATGACGTTGCGGTTCATCTCGATCCTGCGCAAGCGTGGAAGAGCAGGGTGGGCTTTTGAAGTGCCGTAAAGCTCTAGCCGGCGAAGGCGGGACTTGAGTTCTCCTGTGTTGGCAAACGTCAAAGGCTCTGGAATCTTGACGATAAGGCAGCCCTCGACAAACTCCAAGCTGCTTCCTTCTCCTTCGGCATTCTCGAATCGATTCGTTCCCGGGATTCGGCCCAGAATTTGGATGCGAGGACGGGTGCTGTGCTTGATGACCATGAGGATCGACAGCCCCACGCCGAACGCCATGCCTAGTGTCAGTGAGTAGAACATAGTGGCAAAGAAGATGACAGCCATGAGGCCGAGCTCGCTCCAGCCACGAATCTTCAAAAAGAAGGAGATGTCATGGGGCGCTTCTTCTATCAGCGACCAAGCCACCACAGAAATCATGGCTGACAGGACAGGTTTCTATGCAGTATTAGCGCCATCACTCTGATAGTGTTGCATCACGGAAGCAGACATACTGGCAGGTAGTAAAAGTAAGGGAGGAGGAAGAAGATGGAGAACAAGGTGATGATGCTCAGGAACATGGAACTCGCTGGGCTCTTGCCTCCAGTGCTCTTGTTCACTTTGCTTCGACCGTATCCTCCAAATGCCGGCAAGCTCATGAAGCAACCACCAACCATATTGGCGATGCCAAGCGCCATCAGTTCACGGTTGGCACTCAGCTGGATACCCTGGATTGTATCACTGGAACCCAGACTCTTGGCAGCAACCGAGGACTCGAAGAAGCCCAGAAGAGCGATCAGGAAAGACGTCGACATGGCAGATCGAATGTGTGGCATATGCTCCAGCTTGAATGGCCACTGGAATGCGAGCAGGTTACCATTAGCAGCCTTGACCGTTCCAAGGATCTCGACACCTTGATTTTCCCAATCAAGCCTCCAGCAAAGAACCGCCGACACTACGACTACGACGAATCGGTCCGGGATGTATGCGACAGAAGGGAACCGAGGCTGGAGGCGGTTCTTGAGTTCACTGGTGGCCTTGTTAGTGGTGTATTTATGACACAATTCGGACGACCACAACTTACCGGCAAATCATAATTACCAGAAAACTAATTCCAGCAATGGCGCATGTTAGCCCGTGCGCTTCATGGATGTTGCGTATCATAAACTGAATCTTCTCCACTGAACTGCCATGGCTCACGCCCGACTTGTCCGCCAGATTCGCGAGGCCCAATTCCGGGATCAACTGGTCGACAGCAATAACGAAACCGATCGCACTGATGAAGCCGCGCAGGAAGGGTTTGCTCAACACGCTATCCAAGAATCCAAGTCTTCCGAGACCAGCAATGAGGACCATGGCACCCGCCATACCAGCAACAATACCGCAGATTTGAGCATGCAACATATCGTTCTCTTCGTCATCGCCCGAATCGACATTTTGCTTCACAACGGTGCCAACAAGCAAAGAGCCAGCAGCCTCGGGGCCAACAACCATCTGTGGGCAGGATCCTAGCAGTGCGTATATGAAAGGGTTGAAGACGAAAGCGTAGAGACCGTGGATCGGGGGGACGTGGGCAAGGTTCGCGGCGAGGGAGAGAGCCATTGGCAGGTAGAAGGAGGCCATGGTGACGGCAGCCACAAGGTCACCGCGCAGGTACGAAAGCTTGTACTGACGCATCCACTTCAGACACGGAACGTAGTATGCAAGATACCTGACGTAAATGTTAGCAGGCTGTCGCATGGCGGGGAAACATGCATGGAGTCTTACATGAAGGTTGTGTCCTCGAACCCAGCTTGTTCGGCCAACACACTACTGTGGCCCATCTTCTTGGTTCGCATTCTCCTCTTCAACCACCTTTTCCAACCTTCATGGCCCACGATCGTGGTGATGGCGTTGTCCAGCACGGGAATATGCGTGCCCGACCCCGCGGTGTCGCTACCGTCCTCGTCCGTGCTCTGCATCGTCATGGCTGGACTTGTCGGGCGTGGGCTGAAGGTTCCATGGCTACAGAGCCCTGGGTGCGCCGGGTGAATGCTCCCTCGACGACCGCCCGGTCTATGGCTGTTTTCCTGCATCAGAGGAGTCGACTCGTTAAAGATCTCGCTGATGGCAGCTCGCGAGGCTGGACCGGGCGAGCTGGGAGGGGAAGCCATGGGGGCAGAGTTGTCGCCGCCGCCGTTTCTCGGGCTCGACTCGTCATTTTGATCTCGATTCATGGCGCTGAGAGATTGTCGGAGCGCGCTCGGTTGGGATGGGCGGTGGTCGGTGGAGGAGTTGGTACGACTGTGGGAGGGTCGTTTTTTTGTCATGTCGACGCGAAGAAGACGTAGAATGCCCAGGGAAGGTGCAGATCGGCCGTTCTAGATTGTCAATGCACTTTCTAGGTGAATTTCTCGACACGCTGGGGCCCGACTGAAGCGGAAATTGTTTCGAGGCCCAACTTATCGTCCACGAACAAATGCCGACTTTCGATACGAGGAGGACGCAACCGACGATTACGGGGAATGCATCGGGTCGAGAACTGCGTGTCTGGACTGTCAACAACCCAAGTCACGAGGAGTCAAGTAGGAAAAGAGAACAAGAAGAGCAACAAGAAAAAGGGAAAAAGAAAAGAGCCCAAACCCGAGCCTCGCTAAAGCTAAGATGAGGAGTAAACCAAGCAAGGCCCCCATTCCAAGGGTTCTCCCGTCACCTTTTTTCTCCCACCTCTAGCTTTCCCTGCGTAATCATCAGGCAGTTTTCCATGCCCGGCCATCTCAGATCCAGTCGGACCCAACGGACCAATCACGCGCGACCGTTGCTCGCCGGCATGGAACCCCGAACCCTTGAAAGTCGGCAGGGGACCCGCCTGGCTGCACCACATGCATCTCAGTGACGTCGGGGCGCTGGTCCCAGGTGACACTCCAGCGGGCTTGGCCCACTGAGGATTGGACGCCAGCGCTCTTTTCAGGGAAACGATGGCGAATCGCTACACCCGTGTTGCTCAGCGATCCCTGCTCTTTGTAGGGGCTGGTGGTGGGTGGGTGAAGCCGTGGACCCGAAATCGGCCGTGGAGGATCGACGGCGTCGACACGAGGCGGGCAGAACAGTCGCCAATGGCGCTCCCACTTTGGTGCTTTTGTTACTGTAGTCCACCGACGACGGGCAAAGAATTGTCTAGGATGTGGCAATTGGGTTGCGCAAAAGGTCTTGGATCGAGCGAGACTTGCGGTGTGACCTAACGGCCTGTTTCGGATCGGGCACCCAGAGAGTTCATGATATTCATGATATCTACTTCGCTAATCTCGCTCAAGAAATGAGGCCCGAGCTGACTCGCGGCGTGTTCTAAGTTCATATGTGCATTCATGCAAATGGAAAGACTAGCTACATAACCCAGTTTTTATAGTGTCACAGAATTAAACAACCCTCCTCCTCTTATCCTCTTACACCTGCTCGTTGACAAACAAGCCCGCCATGCCCTGTCCTGTACCGATACACATGCTGGTGAGGAGGAACTTCTTCTTCTGCCGCCTCAACTCGGCCAGACCTGTCACGATCTGTCTTGCGCCAGTAGCACCCAGAGGGTGGCCCAGCGCGATGGCTCCTCCGCGCGGGTTCAGCTTATCCGACGTGAGACCCAGCTTGTCCTGGCAGTAGACAGCCATGGACGCGAAAGCCTCATTAATCTCCACAACGTCAATATCCTCAAGAGAGATGTTGTATTGCGAGAGCAGCTTGGGGATGGCAATGCTGGGGCCGATGCCCATGATGCGGGGGGCAAGACCAGCAACAGTAGAGCCCACATACTTGGCCATGATGGGCTGGCCAAGCTGGATGGCTGTTGATCGCTTCATCAGCAAAACGGCAGCAGCTATTCACAAGGTTAGTAACAGTGACCTAGAGATAGTGTCTTAACGAACTCACCTCCATCTGTGATCTGACTGGCATTGCCGCCAGTAGTGCATCCACCCCATTGAGGAAACGCCGAACGGATCTTGCCAAGGCTCTCTGCAGTGGTGCCGGGTCGGATTCCCTCGTCCTTGGTGAGCGTCACCTCCTTCACCTCGCCATTAGGCCCCTTGACCTTGGTTGTGATGGGAACAATCTCGTCGTCGAACCAACCCGCCTTCTGTGCCGCCTCGGCCTTCTGGAAACTCTCGGCCGCATACTTGTCCATCAACTCGCGCGTAACGCCAAAGTCCTTGCTGACGTTCTCGCTTGTCCATCCCATGGGCTGCATGCAGTCAACGGACTCTTGGTTCTGTGATGTGACAGCCTCGTCGAAAGGCTGCTCGAGTGCGTCGCCACCGATGGTCATCTGCTCGGCACCCATAGCGATACCAATCTGGATGGAGCCATTGGTGATGGAGTGGGCGATATCGGCCGTGGCCTTGAGGCCAGAGGAGCAGAAACGGTTCACGGAGGAGGCTCCGGCGGTGTTGGGAAAGCCGGCGGCGAGGGCTGAGGCGCGAACCTTGTAGGCAGCCTTGGCATCAGAAACCTGCAAAACTTGTCAGCAAAAGTCAAGACTATGGTAGAAGAGTCTCATACGTTTCCGAGGCAGATATCCTCAACAAGAGCAGGGTCCAGATGTGAGAGCTCTCGAACCTCTTTCAAGAGGGCGTAGAGCATGTACTCGAGGCTGGTATCCTTGAAGCCACCCTTCTTCGCCTTGGTCAGGGGCGTTCGCACGGCGAGTGTGATGACAATATCGTCGGGGTTCTTGGATTGACTGTATCGAAAAGTTAGTATTGCGCTCCGTTGTCCCGAACAACAAGCTGGGAAAACAACACTCACATGCTGCTAAGCCCTGACCCAGGGGCCAGGTGCTTGATGATGGAGCCAATTCGTTCAACAGCCATTGTGAAGTCGGGATGTATTATGTGGATATGTTGAAACCAGAAAGCAGAACGATGGCAGTGATTGCGCGAGCTGTTCTTCAAGTATGAGACAGAGATACCGAGGCCAAGTTTATCATGGGAGGGGTCTGGGGAGCTTCTAACCTTTTTGTTGGAGACGAGACGGCAAGCTGTCGCGGTACTTGCAACGGCGCGACAAAATTGTGGGGGCGAGCCGAGGCAGGAGCAGTCGAGCACCTCGGGAAGCGGAGTATGGGCCGCCGAGGCTCCGGGGTGATTACCTAAGGCGCGGGGAAATCGGCTTACTTGATTGGGATATTGGCTTGTCGGCATCTCGGTGACGAAATCTCCGATATTGAGTGTTCCATTCCAACAGACTCTAGCGATAACATCATAATTCATTTGTCCTCGTCTTCTTCAATCTGGTCTAACGACTTTACGCCTCAAAAGCTTAGCTTTGTGTTCTGTCGTCACCCTTCCTCTAGTCCCCCTAATTGAGAGGAAAGAGAGAAGATGGTTTCTTCGTCGTTAAGCGACGACTCCCCCGTCCCGGGATCTAGGGGCTGGAATTCTACCTGAACCTAAACGGCAAGATACCCGTCGGCGACGCCATTTAGCGCTTTACGTAGCCCGTTCAGTCAGGGCCGCGACCCTCGGCCGCCTTGACATCCGCAGTCTTACGGGATCCGATTTGTTCTGGCTGCTGATTTGGGGACGAAGGAGAAGTTCTCGTGAAGAGCAGGAGAAATGGTCTACCCATCACCTCGCTAGCGAGATGCAAACTTCCGACAAAAGCCCGGCGTGGTTGGGACACACAGCATTGAAGTTCTTGCAGGCACACCGGTTCCTCCACAGCGTGGCCGAGATCCATCTCCGATCCAGGGACCTGCCTTAGTGCGGCACATCACGTCAAAATCCCAGGGACCGTCCACTGAAAGACGCTGGATCTTTATGCTTTCTCCCGCATTCCTGGAGTCTTGAACGCCACAGGTCCACGCCTTGAGCTCACGACGCCTCTGTCTTAGCCCCATAACAATGCCTTCATCCGGGTCAACCAGACCAACCAGCAATATGGGAAGCCTACAGCCCGTCCATTTTCGGCTGGTCGCCACAGGCCATCGAAAGTCTTTCAGCCCTGAGATCTGACAAGCATCGATCCAAGTAGTTTTGGGTTTCTGAGCATTTCCGATTTATTGAGGCCGTTCCCTTCAGTCTCGTTGTTTCCTTAGAATCCTTGGCTCGTAGGTTTTGACTCACTTTATTTAGCCATTTTCTTTGGTCTCCTCTCATTATCTCGGTGCTTTCTTCAAGGGTAGCATTCTGTGCTAGCAACTTGAGCTTCACTTACAACATCTCTGTGCAGAAACCGGCCCCACCAACGTTCGATCCGGAACTTCCCAAGACGGCGACCACATTGGAACCCGAAGACAAAGGACTACACCAGAAACAATTACAGGCAGGAGAACTACTCAGTTACTAGGAGGGAAATAGTCGTATTAAGAGAACGGCAAACTCGGATACTCCCGTTTTGTTGTTCACAATCGTCTCCTACCCTTCATCGCCCAAATCACACTCATTCATTATGGTCCCTTTAACATCACTACTAGCCGTTGCCCTAGCAGGTATTGCAGCCGCCACCCCAGACCACAAGCGAGGACTTTGCTACGTGCCCAACAACGATCATGCTAAAGACGACAACATCTGGGTTCAAAACGGCAGCGACATCACATGGTACTACAACTATGGCGATCAACCCTCACCCCCTTACCAGAATATTCCCCAAGAGCAGTTCGAATTCGTGCCGATGATGTGGGGCGTGGGCTCTGACAGCAGCGACACGACCTTTCTTGAGAACGTTAAGAGTCTTATCAACGATGGGACGAACATTACCCATGTGCTAGGCTTCAACGAGCCTGATGCTTCCAGTGACGTGGGCGGAAGCAACCTCGATCCCAAGATAGCCGCCCAGGCGTGGGTTGCCAACTTTGAACCTCTCGGCGAAATAGGCATCAAGCTTGGTCTCCCTGCCTGTACTGGTGGTTGGGGCTCGATGCCATGGTTAAAGCAGTTCCTTGGAAACTGCAGCGAGATCAAGAGTAAGGGTGGCCCTAAGAAGAATTGTACCTGGGATTATCTCCCTGTACATTGGTACGACAACTTTGAAGGCCTCGCCTCGCATATTGGTGAGCGCCTAGCTGTGTAAGTCTTTCTGTCCATAACATACGCTCCAGGTTAATAACCCTCCCCAAAAGATGGCCCGATGCCCAGATCTGGATTACCGAATACGCGTATGCCCACCAGGACCCTGCCCCAACCGACGCGTTCTTCCAGCAGACTCTAAAATGGTTTGACGAGTCGGACTTCATCGGACGATACACCTACTTTGGCGCCTTTCGCTCTGGCGTGTCTAACGTCGGCCCCAATGCGGCTCTTCTAAACAACCAGGGCGGCTTGACGACTATCGGGGCTGAGTACCTCGGCCTCAACACCACAGGGTCTGAAGATAACGCGGCGCCGTCATCAATGAGTCTCCCGCATGTGGGATTTCTGGCGTTAGTACTGGCCGCCGTATTGAAGACAGCCATCTGACGAATCGGACAGGGGATGCGGATCGGCGTTTGGAGTTCTTCGGGGAGATGACAATGGGCATTCGTAATATTGGAATGCGCGCACATCTATTATTTCGTTGACATGAGATCTTATGGATCAATGTCAACCACGCTACACAAGTGCTTCAAAATAGTGTATGGACTCAATATAGGAGACAATTATACGGACTTTAGACTTCAGACATAATGGCCCCCAAACAGCTTTCACCAGATCACTCACAATCTATCACTAATCATTTTCTTGTCGCGGCTCTTGCACCTGCAAATCTTTCTAAGGCAGAGGCTCATGTCACAATTACAAAGCAAATGAATGGTTGATCATAAAGCAATGCATTTTGCGGCCAGCCATCTACGGCTGGACCGCGGATATCTAAGTCCTCCGTAGAGGTAGGATAATGTGACTAAAAACAGAAATGATATCAACAGTCATCAACGTGAACATCTAACAAGATGTCAAGATGCATCCCAATTATTCCTCCTCCTATCACCCGCACATTTTCTAACTCATTCTTGCGTTCTCTTCCCCTTCTCTTGTAGATTCCATCAAAAAATCATTACTTTTCTCATCTTCATGTCGATAGAAGTCGTAAAATCACGCCTCGGTGGCAGCCAAGCCCTGAGGCACGATGTGGCGATCGGTAGGACCCCGAGAGGTGCTTCGCTTGCCGAGGGACTCGCCAGTGTCCTTGCGAGAGAAGGATGCCCAGGTCTTGAAGCTGGACAGGGACATGGTTCGGGTGAGCCTGCCACCGTCTTCTCCTCCCTGGCCCCAGACACCGCGTCGGACGGGAGCATCCTCGAGGAGGTGGTAGTGACGCTTGACCATCTTCCAGAGCTCAATGCCGGCAACAAAGACAATGGTGAAGCCGACCGCGAGCGCCCATTCCCAAGTGATTCCGGTGTGTTTGAAGAACTTGTGGTTGAGGTAGGGGATGTAGACAACAGGGAACACGGATAGGCCACCAATGATGACGGACCAGAACAGGAATCGGTTGGAATAGATGTCCTTGAAGACGGGGAATCGGCTATCGTCATCGGGGTTGAGGCGGAACATGGAGCGTCGCAGACTCTTGAACTCCCAGGCCGAGATCAGGATCAGCCAGGTCAGTTCAGCAAAGGTAGCAGCACGGGCCTTGAAGACCGGAACACAAGCATCAGAGTACTCCTGGTTGCATCGAGAACCCAGGTTACCACCGTTGGCACCGTAGACGATGATACAGAAGGTGCACATGGTGCAAGCGCCCATGATGACGCCGTAGACGATCATGTCGACGATGATCTGGTTGGTGAAAACACCGCGCTTCTTGTCCTGCGGGGGCTTGCGCATGATATCCTGAGCTGCAGCCTCACGGCCTAGTCCAAAGGCAGGGAACGAAGAAGTAGCCATGTTGATCCAGATAATCTGCAGCGGCGAGACGGGGAAGACGGAAAAGCCTGAGCCATCAACGAAGCCGAGACCAGCGATCAGGAGAATAACCTCGCCGACGTTGGAAGTCAACAAATGCAAGACGAATTTCTGAATGTTGTCAAACATGCGGCGACCCTCGCGGATAGCAGCGACGATGGAGTTGAACTTGTCGTCAGTAAGCACAATCTTGGCGGCAGACTTGGCCACATCAGAACCAGAACCCATAGCAATACCGACATCGGCACGAGACAGAGAGGGGGCATCATTGACACCATCACCAGTCATGGCCATAAAGGCACCACGACGTCGGAGAGCGTCGATCATGCGGGTCTTGGTATCGGGGGCGCAACGAGCAATGACCAGGGGAAGCTCCTCAAGGGCATCGATTTCTTCTTCCGTCATCCGATCAAAGTCGGTCGCCTTCTGGACAATTGACTGGGCAACATGGTCGGGAAGGATGCCGAGGTTCTTAGGAATGATACCGACCTCCTTGGCGATGGCCTTGGCAGTCTCGGGATGGTCACCAGTAAGCATGTGAACGCGGATTCCAGCGTTGGAGCATTCGGCAATAGAGGGCTTGGTCTCGCGACGGGGGGGATCGTAGATACCAGCAAGACCGAGGAGAATAAGACCCTTCTCGACCTCTGCGCGAAGCTTCTCGTCCTCGGCGGGAGAAGAGGCCTGCTTGGCAGTGAAGCGGCCATCCCAAGGACGGTAGGCAATGGCGAGAACACGCTGACCCTGTGATGCAAGGGCGTTCATCTGATCAAGAACATTTTCCTTCAGCTCGTCGGTCATAGGCTGCTGGTCAGCTCCAGTACCGACGTAATCGCAAAGATCCAGGACACGCTCGACGGCACCCTTGGTGAAGACCATGCTCTTTTCAGACTCGATGATAGAGCCGTTGGCATCCTGGGGAGCGTCATAGATGACCGACATGCGCTTGATGGAGCTGTCGAATGGGAACTCGGCAATCTGCTTCCAGCCCTGACCCTCGAGGGTCTTCTTTCCAGAGTTGAAGCGGTGGGTAAAGACCTGCAGAGCAATCTCGGTGGGCTCACCAGTGGTCTGCCACTTCTCCTCTTCGTCGTCGTATCGAACAGTAGCAAGGTTGCAAAGAGCAGCGGATAGCAGGAAAGCTCGCAGTTCATCAGTCATCTCACACTCAACCTCAGGCTCGGGAGCCTTGGCGGGCTTGGTGGGGTTGAGCTTCTCATCGGGAACATCAAACTTGAGCACAGCAGCACTACGCTCGCGGTCGTAGTCGCGGGGAGCCTCCTTCTCGTCAGGTTCAGAATCATCCTGCTTGGAGTAGGTGACCTTGCCCTTGGTGGGATCATTGGGGCTTTGGGACTCGCGGACAGTGTACAGATGAGACGAGGGGATCCAGGCCTTGCGGACAATCATGGCGCCCTCGGTCAGGGTGCCGGTCTTGTCGGAGCAGATGTTGGTAACTCCTCCAAGAGCCTCGAGAGCGGAAAGATCACGAACGACGACGTTGGCCTTTCGCATGACAGTGACGGCGACGACCATGGTGATGGTCAAGACGGCGACAAGGGATTCGGGGATAATAGCGATACCGAGCGAGGTGGCATAAATAATGACCTCGTTCTGCATGTTGAACTTGTTGACGGCAAACACGACAATAGCCAGGATAACGGCGCAGCCAAACAGGACATAGGCGAGAGCGGAGAGCTTCCTCTGGAGAGGTGTACCCTCAGTCAGACCCAAGAACTTGCCAATGACATCGTAAGTGCGCTTCGCAAGACCGACAACGGGCTGTCGCTTGCCATACTTGCGCCAGTTCATGGAGCGTCCAGCCTTGCGCGTCTTCTTGGAGGTAGAGGCTGCGATTTTGCCAACTTCAGTGACCATGCCAGTAGCAGTAACGATGCCACGGCCACGGCCCTTTCGGACGACAGTAGTAGCATAAGCCATGTTGATACGGTCGCCAATACCGATCTCGTCTTCGGATTGGACAAGCTTCTCGGTTCCAGGGGCAGTGATGTTGTTGTCGCTAATCTTTTCGACGGGGATGGATTCGCCTGTAAGCTGGCCCTCTTCGCAGGCCAAGTTCATGGCTTCAAACAGGCGGAGATCGGCAGGGACAGTGTCGCCCATCTTGAGCAGAACGATATCGCCGGGAACGACCTCGGGGCTGCATGAATGGTTAGAAATCGCATTGTTGCAAAGGTTGTGGTGAGCAAAACTTACTTGGAGATGACCTGAGTCTTTCCATCGCGAAGAACCATAGCACTGGGGGAAGAGAGAGCTCGAAGAGCATCCATCCGCTTCTCAGCGCGATACTCTTGCCAGAAACCAATTGTAACGTTGAGGACAATAACGAAGACGAGCACACCACCTTCGATGTAATCCTTAATACCGAAGCTCAGGGCCATGGCAAATGCGAGAACCTATCATTTTCTGTTAGCGCCATGTTTGCGATTGTGATGACTTGTAATGAGGGAAACCTACAATAATCATGGCATTGAGCAATTGCTTGGTCATAATCTTGTACCAAGGTACAGTGCCGCCAACGTCGAGCTCATTCTTGGGGTATTTCTGCTGAGCTTCGGCGACCTGCTGGCTTGTAAGGCCCTTGTCAATGCTTGTGCCAAGGGCCTGCGCCGTCTCCTCGACGGTGAGGAGGAACGGGTGCTTGGAGTAATCCGCCGCCATGGTCGCGGGATCGGGGGGGGAGAGTCGATCGGGACCAGAGGGAGGAGGGAGGAGGTGAGGAGGGAGCGAGGAAGCTTTTGGTTGTGTTTCTTATGGCTCGGTGGTGTATGCTTTGGCTAACAATGGAGTCGCGATAATGGAAAAAGTGTAAATGTTATGATAAAGGTAGAGCGACTACTCAAACGTCATGGACGCGGAGCAAGATGCAAGCAAGTCTCGGCAAAGGAGGGAGCGAGAGACAGAATCACCGTTTACTAGCTGTCTTTCCAAGATGAGATCGAGGAAAGTATTACCAAGTATAGATGAGTACTCTTGACTTGAGGA
>JAAGWO010000772.1:0-37874 GCA_013266205.1 Fusarium decemcellulare
GGGTGGGCGCTGGGTCTCAATTCCATCTCCCCTCGCACGCGCTAGTAGCCAACAAGCGTATGATTGCCTCCTCAAGCCATCGACTCTCGCTTTCTTGTTTCCTCCAATGGGCGTTGGGTATGGTTAAAAAGGCTGAGCAAGGGGGGAATGCGACGGAGACAAATCCTAGTCTTTACTCTTCTTGGTATGAGATCTTCCGCATCTCACCAAGGCGATGCCGAGCGGCGGACAGGGCGTTCTCCAATTGGAGAATCTCGACCTGTTGGTGGCTGTCAGTCGTTGATCTTTCAACCCATCCCGGATATAGTAACCGTTATGCCCGCTCAGGCCCGGGGATGAGAAGATAGGGAGGGGTGTGGGGTAAAGGAAATGGTCAAACTCACCTGCTGCTCCATCTCTCGCACCTTGAACTCGTGCGCTCCGAGCTTCGAGTAGTCCACCTGGTCTTCCTCTTGGCTGCGCTCCTTAATCATGCTCTGCACTTGTCGCACCAAGCTTCGGCATGCAGCGCCCACTGCCTTGCTAGCCTGCTCCAGGTTCTCTTGGTTCTTAGACATGAAGCCTGCCTTGACTCGGCTGGCAGCCACAAGCTGTGCCGTCGATGCGGCGACGTCGTTGGAGGCCACGATGAGCTGCTCAGGGCTGTTGCGGTTGGAAATGACACCGTCCGCCGTTTCGATGAGCGTGTTCGTCGACGATGCCACCGCCTTGGCGGCGGAGATCAGTCCCTCTGTCCACCGGTTGTTCTTCTTGTAGAAGGCCGTTCGCGACGATGACCCGCGGCCAGCCTGCACGATCTCCTGCTGTGTCACAGTAGCCGCCTGGATCAGCTGCGTGATAGCGTTGGTGATAGCGGATGCAGCATCCAAGATCGAGTCATGGACCTTGAGCTCATAGGTCGAGTAACCGTCACGCGGCTTGTTCTTGAGCTTGGCCAGTCGTGCCGCTGCTGCCGCGATGGCACCCGCAGCCTTGCTCAGCTCCTGGTCGACGAGGTCTCCCAAGTCTCCCTTCTTGTTTGCCAGCTTGCCGAAGCCTGGGGCGAATGACTCAACAAGCTTGTTGAGCTTGTGGAGGTTCATCTGAACATCATTATTGCTGTTGATGACCACATCCGTCTTCTGGAGGGGATCCATGCCCTCGAGTCGGAAGCTTTGCAGTCCTCGGAGGAACTGCACTGTGGAAAGCGCTGGCTGGCGAGTGCCATTCATAAGAGAGTCGGTTTTCTTGTCGTCCGTTGCCAGTCGCGTCAGGCCCTTGGTGTTGCTGCACACATCTGCGATGGCACCAGAGAAGACGTTGATGGCCTTGATGAGCTCTGCGTGGGTCGCGTTGGGGCCATCTGCGATGAAGTTGTTGAAGGACGTAGCAAACTCCATAGCGCTGGCAGATGCTTTTTCGATCTGCGACAAGACGTATGTGGGAGATGCGTTTTGGTTACCGGCTTGCATATTCGAGTCCAGCTCATAGAGTGCGTCGTCAACACGCGCAACACCCGCCTGGAGAACCGAGTCGATAATGTCGTTGATCTTTTCAAGGTTGGCAAGAATCACAGTGTCAATCTGGTTATCGAGCGCGTGGTCTGTCTCGCCTTGGTTCAGCTTCAGCTCATTGAGCTCAATCAGCGTCTGGTCCATGCCCGCCTTGTACACCTCAAGTTCCTCCTCCTTGTCTCGAAGAAGCTGCTCGAGATCCGAGCTGCCGTCCCGGAGGTTCATCTGGGCATCCTCCAAGGCTCGAGATTTATTGCGTAGTGCCTCCTCCAGATCCGCCATCTCGCGGTTGTACTTGGCGAGCATTGTTGACAGCTCGTTGCCCTTGCTGCGCTCCAGGTTATCAGCCCGGTCTATGGCCATACGAAGCTCGCGCCTAAGCTTCTCAACCTCATCCTTGTTGCTGCCGCTCAGTCGATCCTTGTCGTGAAGAGCACGGTCACGCTCGCGGATCATATCGGCCAGCTCGAGGTTCTTGGTCTTGATCTCACGCTCGAGCTTCTCGCGTCGATCGATCGCCTCCTGCGCACTAGCTGCTTTAAGTTGGACAGCCTTGAACTTCTGGAGGAGGTCCAGATGCTCGTGCCGTAGCTGTGAGTAGAGCTTCGCCAGCGCCTCGTACTTAGTCCTCCAAGTATTGACCTGCTCCTGAAGAGCCCGGATTTGGTCGTCCTTGCTCGTCATCTGTTGGCCAAGGCTGTTCTGGATTTGCGACAGTTCACTCTCAAGGGCCTTGACACGTTGGTCGTACTGTTGCAACATCAGTTGGTCACGCTCATATTGGGCGCGCGCGTTGAGGTTCTCCCGTTCCAGCTCAGCAAGACGACCCTGAGTCTGCCATTGGGCCTGCTGAGCCAGGAGAGCTTCCTGCTCCCGCTGTTGCTGCTCCATTAACTGGCGCTGCTGTTCCTCAAATTCCCGTTGCGCTTGGAGCTGGGCCTGTTGCTGCGCCAAGAGGGCTTGCTGCTGGCGCTCCTCAAGCACACGCTGTTGCTCTTCATACTCTCGGTTCTGGCGATCCAGCTCGCTCTTCCAGAACTCAGACATCTCGTCAGGCCCTTCATTCTTAGGCTCCTGTGGAGGGGTTGGTCGTCGCTCGATCTCCTGCTTCGGCCGTGCGGGGAGCGCGGGGGCTTCGTCGTCTTCACCGAGGAGGTTCGGGGGGTCTTGAGGTAGCTTGGGGATGGTGATAAGGCTTGTGAGATACCGGAGGTTGGAGCACTCATAGTAGAACTTGACCAATCGGTAGTGCTGGGCATTGTATCGTTCTCGGAGGGGTTCAAGCGCTTCGTCATCGCCGGTAGCTGTAGAACTGTTAATCTCGGTAGCTCAAGGCCGAAGGAGCCGGATCACTGACTAGAGTGCATGGCGCGGAGCATGCTTGTGATAAATTTATAAATGCCGTAACTCTCCTGGACAAGGGGTACAAGGGCCGCAATGCGACACTCGTTGTTGCCTACATTGCGGAAGTGGGAGAAGATCAACTTCTGGAACTGCTCAATCTTATCTTGCAGCACCATGAGGTCGCTGATGGTTTCGTAGCCCTCGTTGGGGTCATTGATGGCCTTCAAGCTCAGGTACTCCTCGTACTCGAAGGTGCCGTTGAATTCCGGGTGTTGATGGTGGAAAGAGAGCTTCGCGAGGAGGTAGTAGACATATTCGCGGATCAGGGGGCTGTAACCACGCATGCCCTCGCCGGCCATGCCGCGGTTCAAGCTGTCAATCCAGCCGCGGTTTGCCATTGCCTCTTTCAGGGCGCTGGGGTGACCCTCCTGCAGAACCTTGTGAATGGTGATGAGGGCCTTGAACGTCTGGACTTCGTCGGCGAGGATTGGTTGGCTGTTGGTAGTGTCGGTCAGCTGGAGAGGTCATGATGGACGAAGGAGCGAAACGTACACCTTGATGCCAGACCAAAAGGCGGCAGAGGACCGGTGATCCCAGGTGTAAACGATACATGCTCGTACATGCTTGCGCTTTGGGGAGATCTCCTCGGCATTGGTGGCTTTCTTAATGTTGATGGCGAGTTCCTGGTCGGTTCTGCGCAAGGTCATGAAGTCAGCTCTCTATCCTCGTCCGGCGCAGCCGTGATGCACCAACTTGGTATGCTCCATGCCACGCACGGTAGCCATGGTTTCGGTTCGTGGCGGATGAGCTCCGCGCTGCTATTATACGGTTGCGGGTGTGGGTTGAATGCGCGCGACTGCGACAACAACGATATGTCGTGAGCTTGGATAGCTGCCAACAAAACCCCTGGAAATCACGAGACAATTACCCCGTTGAGGCCCGACGCCGCGCAAGCTAAAGAGACGAGAAAGAGGAGGTTGCACTGGTATCACGACAAAAAGAAGGGAGGAGGAGCGAGATTCAGGCAGCACCCGTTTCTTGCAGCCTGTTGTAAGTGAGGAGCAGTTCGGGTCGTCGTCAGCCTTGACAAATCTCGGGCGACTTTGTCGTCTTCTTGGGCGCGACTCACTTCCTGACTAGGTAGCTTTCAGTGGCTGGGTTAGCAGAGGCGAGGGGAGCGTCATACGGGGTACGTACTCTTGCATTTATGTGGGGCGACTCAACCCCAAGAAAGGTAACAGAATAATCTAAAATTGCATCCATCCTAACATCACCCCAAGCTTTGACATACGCTTTTATGTCGCCTTGTTGGAATTCTATAAAATCCCCAATTGACAAGTCTACTCTAAGCAGAAGAATGAATAAATCAATAGCACCTAATCTCACCTTGTTATTCTTCTTTGTTTCTCATTATGGTGACAGACTTTACTTAGTACGAGTTTGAGGGTGGAGATTCCAGAGTCTGGGTTCATGCTTCACCCCGCCCCAAGGAAGACAAAAAGCACGGGAAATCATTATTTCCCCCCTAAAGTTACGATCATCTTCTGTTAGAACTCATCAATTTCTTTTGCAAGCAACTCTGTGATACTTGACAGTCCAATTCATCCTAAATATAACCCAAGACTGCGTGAGCATCATGATATCCAATATCGACACATTTTATAGGTCCCGCCTTTTCTAAGTACGACCAGACCGCCTGATGCCTCCCATTAAGATCGAGACTTGGGTACGAAATGCCAAGAGTTCAATGCACTTTTTGCGTCTTTCGCAGATTTATCTGGAATTTTGAGAGGGTTTCTTCCTTGTGTCGTTGCGGCTCTCCACTACACGACGCCCGAAATCAGAAAACGATGCATCAGCGACACGTCGTTAAGCAAGCTCACCTAAGATACGGCTTAACTTTTAACACAGAACTCACTCAGCATACGAAGACAGCATACGTGTTGAACTCAAATTTGGACTTTTTGGTTGGGAGTTGGGTAGCTCATTGATGCGTCGAGTCAATATCCCATACCCACGACATGGCCCAGACGCACTTTACCAGAGGTATCTTCAAATACACAGAGACTCGGCATGCTTCAAACGATGTCTTTTTGGTCTCATTTCCTATGGACATCAAAATGCAAGCCCTTGCCATGCAGAGTTCTTTCCCATCCGGACGCAATACCCCAAGTAAAAAGAAGCAAGCACCACCAACCCCCGCAGAAATCTCTTTTTTAGATCGTGGTCTCGTAGGGAAGAGGGGTGAGGGTCTCGGGAGGGTTGTCGGTAAGAGAGACTGTTCGAGCATCCCGGGGACCAACGGGCTGACGCTTGACCTGGACGGCGACACCGTCGGCCTTGGCCTGCTTCTTGGCCTCGGCGTTGGCCTTCACCCGCTTAAGGAAGTCCTCTCGGGATCGGGAAGGCTGAATGTGCTCGATTCGGATGTTGATGCGCTTCTCGATATAGCGGTGCTTCACCTTCTTGTAGATGATGATGCCGACAGCAGACTTGGTGACGTTGTAAATGACACCAGTCTTGCCGTGGTACACCTTGAAGGGCATACTGCACTCAGTTGTTAGCCCTCCTGTTCCATTGCACAGGAATTTTTCAAGCGCTCAAGTTCGCAGTTCGCGTGTGTTCGCATGGTTGTAAGGGCGGTTTCTTACCCCTTCTGGACGGCACCGTTCGTCTTGATGTCGACGATGTCACCAACGCTGTTCAATCCATCAGTCTTTGTCGCTTTCGGCTGTGCGATTCGTGCTCGCGCTCACCGGTACTGTCGGAGATAGGTGTTCAGGGCAATCATGCCCTTCTTGCGGAAGTCCCGGCTGAAGGCATACTAGAAATCGTCAGTTCGATGCCGACGTCGTCGAATTCGAATTCGAGGATGAACATACGCGGGTGCCCGCTCTCTTTCCGTAGGAGTGACCCATCTCGAATCGTGATCTGCGGACGCGGGAAGGGTTGGGGTTAGTAGTCGTGGGTTGGCGAAAGAGATGGTGAAGTCCTGCACTTGGTGTTGTGGATTTCACGAAGGCGGCTTGTGGGAGCGGGACCTAAGATTATCCGATTTTTTTTTCCGCTGTGGTAGGGCAAGGGCGGTTGTGGGCCACACAACACCCCTGTTAGGGTTCTTCACAAATTTCCACACGTGACCTGCACGAGTAGCCAAATTTCCCACCACAACTCGACGATTTTCCAAACTTGTGTGCCAAAGTTCAACTCCAGCCAAACACCCAGGAGCAAGCCAAGTGAGTGCCACCACCACCAACATCATCGCACACAGCAATTAACAAGACTTCAGGATGCCTCCTCGCGCCCATTCGAAGACCTCTCGTGTCCCCCGCAGACCCTTCGAGTCTGCCCGACTGTCAGTATCACCGGCCACTGAACATGAGCTTGTCTCTGTTTAAGTCGATTGTGAATGAAAACTGACACGATAACGAATATAGGGACTCTGAGTTGAAGCTTGTCGGAGAGTATGGCCTGCGCAATAAGCGTGAAGTCTGGCGAGTCGGTCTGACTCTGTCCAAGATCCGTCGTGCCGCCCGGTATGATCTCTCCTACCTCTGCATTTATGCGCGCGTGCTCGACTCTAAAGATTTTCTAACAATCGCATAGTCAGCTTCTTACCCTCGACGAGAAGGACCCCAAGCGTCTCTTCGAAGGCAATGCCCTCATTCGCCGTCTCGTCCGTGTCGGTGTCCTCGACGAGTCCCGCATGAAGCTGGATTACGTCCTGGCCCTCAAGATCGAGGATTTCTTGGAGCGCCGCCTCCAGACCTGTGTCTGGAAGCTGGGTCTGGCCAAGTCTATCCACCACGCCCGTGTCCTGATCCGCCAGCGCCACATCCGAGTCGGCAAGCAGATCGTCAACGTCCCCTCTTTCATCGTCCGTCTCGACTCCCAGAAGCACATCGACTTCGCTCTTACCTCGCCCTTTGGTGGCGGCCGCCCCGGCCGTGTCCGCAGAAAGAAGGCCAAGGCCGCCGAGGGCGCTGACGGCGAGGAGGAGGAGGAGGATGAGGAGTAAATGCATTGACACATGCAAAAAAGTTCCCTCATGTCTAGGGCTCTTGGTGATGGAATACCACTCATGGGAAGGGGATTCTCTTCATAGCTTGCGGCGTTGGCCAGAGGATAAAAATGGAATGATTTCGCCGGATGATAACGACAAACAAAAGCTTCCGGTGTCTCCTCAACTGTGTACACGAGTCTTACGGAACATGCAACCAAATTCCATGACAGTCTCCAGGCTTCGACTGCTCATTTTGATGTGAACGCTTGAATTGTCGCCTTGCATGACAACGTCGTGCTGCCCACCGCATGTTTGATTAATGTTACAGTAATTACTTGTACTTTGACCGATGTCTATGTCAAAAGTTCGTCCTTGCCTAAGAGTTTTGCCATCGGATCATCAGCCGCTGTTCGCTTCCGCCTGTACTCGTCCATCTCTTCTTCTGTTACGCCATTCATCATCTCCTCTCTTGTCCGTTTCCGCGGCTTTGCCTCTTCCAAGTCCTTCTCTCCATCCTCCTTGGCTGGCTCCTCCTTGTCTTCCTCCTGTGCGTCCTCGACCAGGTTGGCACCGGTGCGTTGCTGCTCGGCAGCCTCCCACGCCTGCTTTCCCTCCTCCCCTGTACAGTAACTGTTCTTGATGAACGAGTGACAACAGGAATAGCCCCATTTGAAGTTGGACCACCAACTGCCCCAGACCGAGGTATGATTGTTGATGAACACGTCCTCGGCGTACTTGGACTTGGCCTGCTTCTTTGGCGCCCCCTTGATTAAGCCGGCTTCATCGTATTCGACAAAGGTCTCCGATTCGGTTACGGCCATGTTGCGCAGAGCGGCTGGCATAGCTTTTTGGTCTCCGCCGTACTTGTCTAGTAACGCCCTCTCTCGCTCGGCACGCTTTGCCTCCGCCTCTTCCTCCTCCTTCTTGCGGTAAAACTCTCCTGCCGTTGGATTCGCTTGTAAATGCTGACTGGTATCGCCGGCCTTCTCTTGGGCCTCCCAAGCGTATCGTTGCGCCTTCTCAAAGGCGCCAGCATCTCCAGAGGATCGCATGAATCCCTCTTCTGCGAACACATCGGCTGCTTTGTCTGCAGTCGCACCCGCATCGACCAATGACCGTGTCTTGGGGTCGTATTTAGCAGACTCCAAGTCCAGATTTAGCAAGTACTTGGCAGTGTCTTCTCGTATTCGGAGTTGTCGCGTCGCCGTACTCTGGTGCTTGCTCATGTCGTTTTCTTCTGCGTACTTGTCGCCTTCATCCTTCTCCTCGTCGTCGTCAGCACCTGTTGTTGCCTTCTTCCGTAGTTCCTCCATCTGATTGAACTCCTCCACTACGTTGCGGTATTCCTTGGCATCGTAACCGTTCCAGCGATCGCGCTTAGCGTCCCAACCCATATTGACGTCCTGAATCACCTCGTCGGCCTGAATATCCCTCCCAGTCCACTTTGCGCCTTTTGCTCGCGGTCGACTCAGACAGTCCTTCTTCTTGTGTGTCATCGCGCCGCAGTTCTCGCACGCGCCTTTGCGATACTTGGTGGCAGCCGGACCAGCCTTCCTGCCACGGTCGTACCACTGAGATTTCTCATTCTTCTCTTCGCGGCGTTGATGTTTGAGGTAGTCATTGTCGTCTCCTTCCTCGCCAGCGTAAAACGGTCGTTTACTGATGAAAGATGGGATGTAGATGTTCTCTTCCTTCGAAGCAGCGCCTGCGCCGGACGGTGGGGGCTTCGATGGTGGTGGAGGCATATTGGGTATTGGGGAGTTCAGTCGCCAACTTCTCGACCAGTTTGAAGACAAACGTTAAATGCGGTCGGCTGTCACAAGCCGAAATGCAGAGACTGTTTGGCGGCGATGTCTTGCGCTGGGGATGGCCGGGGTGTTGTTAGCTAAGCGACTTTCTTTGTCACGTGATTGCGCGCCTGCATCGACATGGATCCCTGCCTAGGCGCGTCACAGTTACACAAAGGCCGTGTCACCTTAGATCGAATTGTTGTATCAAGAGGACACTTCTAAACGCCAAACCATTATTCTGCCTTCCCATTATGCATTTATGAGACCTGATGGATCCGAAGCGCGAGGAACATGGACTTGTTCCGGGTCAGACTGAACTGTATTGACCACTACCAAGCGACGCCAACGCGATACGACCCCCAGCTTCGCAACGATATTCGTCCATCTCAGATCTCAAAGGGACCCAAGGTTCCCGTAATCAGAGCTTTTGGTTCAACAGAGACTGGTCAAAAAGTCTGCGCACACATTCACGGCGCCTTCCCGTACTTGTATGTGGAATATCAAGGGAGCCTGGCTCCTGATGAAGGTGTGTAAGCCCACGGTTCGTATCAGATCAACTATTAACGTCTCAGTTGGCGCCTACATCTACCGCTTTCATCTGTCTATCGATCATGCGTTGGCAGTCAGTTACAGGAGGGATCAAAATGGCAACAACGCGAAGTTCGTGGCAAGGATCACTCTTGTCAAGGGTGTTCCTTTCTACGGCTTCCACGTAGGGTACCGCTTCTTCCTGAAGATTTACATGTTCAATCCAGTCGTCATGACGAGATTAGCAGATCTTCTTCAACAGGGCGTCATCATGAAGCACAAGTTCCAACCCTACGAAGCGCACCTCCAATATCTTCTCCAATTCATGATAGACTTCAACCTATACGGATGCGACTATTTAGACGCCTCGACGACAAATTTCCGATCCCCTGTCCCTGAACATGACCAAGGTTCTACTTCTTCACATCTTTGGCATAGCCGGTCTATTCCTGAAGCACACATCACCGACGAGAGCACGCTTCCTCGAGTAAGTCATTGCTCAATAGAAGTAGACATCTGTGTCCAGGATATCATTAATCGGAAGAGGGTCAAGGAAAGACTACTGCATCATGATTTCACTGAACGCACCAATCCTCTCCCCGGAGATATGAAGCTTGTCTACAGCATGGCTGGCTTGTGGAAAGACGAGACAAAGAGACGCAAGCGGAAGATGCAAACCCCGGACCAGGGCAGCAGCCTATTCCCTCTAGAAGTGCTTGTATCAATGTCAGCGAATGTTCGAGACTCGCAACCCCAGGGATGGATTCACGAGGAGGAATACCGAGAGCAGATTCAAGATCTCATCTCAGCCGAGAAGCAGGTCGCCGGCTTTCAGGACCTCACTTTCGAAACTTTCGCAAAGACTCTGCCTTGCGAGCAGCATGTCAAAACTACTCTGCAGTCTGTCGAGGATCTTTTCCCGTCAAACCTAACGCCAGCCCTGGGGTTACCATCGGGTGTAGACCAAGCAAAACAGGATCCAGCGAGCAGTATCGAGGTCGACGAAAGCAAGGTGCTTCAAGTCGGTGAGGCACATGATAACTTCTTTCCTGATGACTCGGATGAGGAAGCCATCACAGAGCTAGTGTCTATGGAGAAGGCTACCACCAAAAAATCTCGGAACTTCGCAGATCAATCTCCAGAGGCAGCTTTCGATCAGACCACCGCAATCGATACCATGGACGGACTCAGTTGGCACTCGATGATTGGGGTCTGCCAGAGTGGCTTGAAGACTGGCAGGTTACCTAATTTGTCGCTGCAAAAAGAGTTACTTGATTTGGCAGAGAACGAGGGCTTGATTGGCCGCACTTTGAAGGCATTGCCGTTGAACTCGTCTAATCCATCACAACTCAAAAGATCATTATCCGATGTATCATCGATCCAAGCCTCCAATAAACGGCCTAGGCTCTACGAACAATCGCTCGGTGACGATGACGAGATGCATCTGGTTCCTGTACCACCAGCAGACTCAAGCAAGCCGTCTACACCTGCGTTTCGGGGACCTTCAATTCTCAAGGGACGCTCGTCGCTTCACAAAGGCTCTAGTACCACATCGAAGGAAGCTGGTGTCTCTAATCAGAAGCTAAACTTCCCAACTGTCAAGGATCAAAGCGATCCCAACACGAAGCTCCGTCTCAGTCAGTTGAGCCAGAAGTCTGCGTCTCAGCAGAGCGACGATGCTCGATTCACCAAACATGTTTCCTTTGACCCCGGCACCTTTCTTCCTGGTCCTGAAGGAGGCACGTCGCAGTTGACCTTGTTCTCGTCTCCAACATCCTCCGGCGCTTTTCAAGAAAAGAGCGATAGCCAGCAGTCCAGGATTCAACGAGCTATAGAAAAGTTTTCGGGCCCTCAGGTTCACCTACTTTCACCCCTACCTCCCTCCGCTACCTCCGTCATTTCTTCCCTGAAGGACCATCTCCTTCCCGATGTCATCTACCAAGATGCCTACTACAGTAAGGAAAAGGATGTCCCTGGTCGGACACGCGAGTATGCAGGGAGAGAGTTTCGGTTAGAAGGCAATACACTGCCATTTCTTCCAGAGTTCGATCCAACAGCGACCTCACCGGCGAGCTACGGACTCAAACAAGAAGCCCTTGACAAGGCCAGTATAAATCTTCGATATGAAAGACAAGGCAAACGGTGCTCATGGAAGAGCTGGGAGTTTGCAAATCCACCGCCAACTTACTACGAAGTCGACAATTGGTGGCTTGAAAAGGAGCGCGCGGCGAATGCAGAGCCAAAATCCAATCTGCCATCGACTCCCAGGCATTATCACTCTCAAATCGACGGACCAACGCCGAAGAACAAGCATGGTTTCAAATATACGCAAGGGGGGAAGTCGACAAGCGTCGAACATGAAGCCCAGTACATGAGTACGATGAGCCTTGAAATTCATGTGAACACCAGGGGTAAATTCGTGCCGAATCCAGAGGAGGATGAAATCCAATGTGTATTCTGGGCACTCAAGTCAGACGACGCTACCATCGGCAGCCAAACTTCAGCAGGCTCGGTTCAGACTGGCGTCTTAGTGCTATCCAGTAATACCGACTTACCCCAGCGTATCCGGCGTCAAACCACTGCCGAAGTTATGGAGGAGGCTTCCGAACTGGATCTCATGGTTCGAATGGTGGAAATTGTGAGGACCCATGATCCTGATATTCTGACTGGCTATGAAGTCCATGGAAGTTCCTGGGGTTATATGATCGAGAGGGCCCGGTTCAAGTACGACTACAATCTTTGTGACGAATTTTCTCGAATGAAAACAGAGTCACATGGGAGATTTGGAAAAGAGAACGACAAATGGGGGTTCAATACTACTTCAACAATCCGAGTCACGGGCCGGCACATGATCAATGTCTGGAGGGCGATGCGAGGAGAGTTGAATCTACTGCAGTATACGATGGAGAATGTCGCGTGGCATCTGCTTCACCGTCGCATCCCTCATTATTCCTGGAAATCTCTGACAAGCTGGTATACGAGTGGCAAGCATCTCGAGCTCAGCCGAATGCTGAGATATTACCAAAATCGCACTCGACTTGATATCGAGATCCTCGAAGCAAATGAGCTCATCGCCAGAACAAGTGAACAGGCACGACTTCTTGGCGTGGACTTCTTCTCGGTCTTTTCGCGAGGGTCGCAGTTCAAGGTTGAATCGATCATGTTCCGGATCGCCAAGCCAGAGAATTTTCTACTCGTATCACCCAGCCGCAAACAGGTCGGTGGTCAAAACGCGCTTGAGTGTCTCCCACTTGTCATGGAACCACAAAGCGCTTTCTACAACAGCCCTCTCTTGGTCCTCGACTTTCAAAGTCTATACCCAAGTGTCATGATCGCCTACAACTATTGCTACTCTACATTTCTGGGCCGCATCACTAATTGGAGGGGCATGAACAAGATGGGTTTCACAGAGTACAAGCGTCAGCAAGGTCTTCTTGCCCTCCTCGAGGATTATATCAACATTGCTCCCAATGGAATGATGTACGCGAAGACAGAGATTCGCAAATCACTGCTTGCCAAGATGCTCACCGAGATTCTCGAAACACGGGTAATGGTCAAGAGTGGGATGAAGCAGGATAAGAGCGACAAGACGCTTCAGCAACTGCTAAATAACCGACAACTTGCTCTCAAGCTCCTCGCCAACGTCACTTACGGCTATGCTTCTGCATCTTTTTCAGGCCGAATGCCCTGTTCCGAGATCGCAGACAGCATCGTGCAGACTGGCCGCGAAACCCTCGAGAGAGCGATTGCGTATATTCATTCGGTGGAGAAATGGGGCGCTGAGGTGGTGTATGGCGACACAGACAGCTTGTTCGTCTACCTGAAAGGCCGAACAAAAGATCAAGCGTTTGACATCGGCAACGAGATTTCCAAGGCCATCACAGAGATGAATCCCCGGCCAATCAAACTCAAGTTCGAGAAGGTCTATCACCCATGTGTTCTCCTCGCCAAGAAACGATATGTTGGCTACAAGTACGAGAGCCGAGATCAAATCAAGCCCGAGTTCGATGCCAAGGGAATCGAGACGGTCCGTCGCGATGGTACACCAGCGGAGCAAAAGATTGAGGAGAAAGCCCTTCGACTCCTATTCGAGACTGCAGATCTGAGCCAGATCAAGGCATACTTCCAGAAGCAATGCCAGAAGATCATGCGCAACAAGGTCTCGGTTCAGGATTTTTGCTTCGCCAAAGAAGTTCGCTTAGGAACATACTCGGACAAAGGGCCTCCTCCCGCAGGAGCGCTCATCAGCACGAAGCGCATGCTAGAAGACGCCCGAGCCGAGCCTCAGTACGGCGAGAGAGTTCCTTATGTAGTCATAACAGGTGCCCCGGGTGCAAGACTTATCGACCGGTGTGTCGCACCGGAAGAGCTGCTCAGCAACCCCCACTGGCAGCTCGATGCAGAGTACTACATCTCGAAGAACTTAATTCCTCCGCTGGAACGTATCTTCAACCTCGTGGGTGCCAACGTTCGCCAGTGGTACGATGAAATGCCCAAAGTACAACGCGTGCATCATGCTACGGCACTTGGAACCAGGAAGACAACTCTCGAGTCTTATATGAAATCGACGCACTGCCATGTCTGCAACATCAAGTTTGCTCACGAAGATAACCCATTGTGTCCGGCATGCCGCAGCAATGTGCCTGCATCGCTGCTCGCGCTTCAGACACGGTTGACAACTGAGGAACGCCGCTTGGAGGAGGTACTGTCACTTTGTCGCAGCTGCTCGGGACTAGGGCCGGTTGAAGATGTTCACTGCGATAGCAAGGATTGTCCCGTGTTTTGGACACGCATGCGGCAGGCTAGCAAGACGCGAGGGGAGCGGAATGCCAGCCAGCCTGTAATGCAAGCGTTGGTTGAAGGCATCGACAAGCTATCACTCGAGTGGTGATGTTACGGGATGGCGGCTTTATTGACTTTTATGTCACTTTTTGGGTGGGGTGATACTGATGATTTTAAGCATTGACCGGCGTTTTGGACACGAGATGAGTTATTAGAGATGAGTTATTAAACACGAGACACCGCTAGCATTTTTTATGTGGCATTACAAGTTTATTGAACTAGGAATTACTTGAAGCAGTCTCACAGGATCAACATCTTCTCCTCTTCAGGTGTATTGTTGTTTGCAATAACAGATCCAGCTAATGAGGACGGACAGCTCAGTACAAGCAACCTTGACACAGCAATATCATAAATAAATATATATTAAATAACCCTTACCTTATCCTTAATCCTAACATCTAACTCTAACTAGCTTTTTAAAAAGTAAAAAATAATTTATAGATGTAAGAAAGTTATAGAGATGTAGGAGATTCGTGATAGACCTGCTTCTTGAAATTCCAGAAGATCCTTTAAAGAGAGCTGATTTGAGGCAATTTGATTGGCCTGGTAGCTTGTTATTGTGAGTAATACTTGTTATTGCAAATAATGCTGCTCTTTTGATAATATACAAGTTACCCAAGTCAAGGTTTCCGTCAGGGAACACCAAAAAAACTCAAAGCTTGACTTGAACATATAGTCATTCGGCTTCTCTTTTTCAGGAAAAGCCGCTTGGCTTATCCAGACAGGAGGAAGTCGTGTCGGCACCGGGCGGGGAATTGATCGGCCCCGCAAGGTTCGGCGATGGGTGGGGCGCCGGTCCGGAAAGCCGTTCCGACGGAGTCTCGGGTCTTCGGCCGCGATGGACAAGCGTGATCCGTATAACTTGGACCGAGTTGGAGCTTCGGGTCGTTGGACAGGGTTATTGCAGTATGCGCTGCTAAATGACGGGCCTTGATTCAAGGGATCGAACCACACAAGGTCAATTGTGATGTTGGTCAAAATTGTGTGGTCAGCAATTGGCTGTCGCAAAAGTCGTGTTGTCACGACTCACTCCCCTGCTTGAGACTCCGGCTAATTATGCAGATTAGAACAGCGGCCGCTGCCTGCCATCCTCACATCTCGTGCAGTTCGCGACTCCATGAGTCAAGGTAAGGTATGTGTTGAGGGGCTTGGTGGAATTGGAAATCACTTGTCTCGCGCGCAGCTAATCTTCTCATGCCTGTTCTGCTATCGGGTAGCGCGAGATCAAGGCGCCTCCGATCCAGCTCTCATCTGGCCCCCAATCTGTAATCCGCAAATAGCATTCAGGGGCAGCACAGGTCAGACAGTCATTGACATGTGAACACAGGGCAACTTTTGAGGATCTAGATCAGCGTATCGTCTCAGCCTGGGGGTTGATGATGTGAATGCTTGGGCGGTCTCGCTGGTCTGTTCAGAATGCGCGCAGCGCCTCCACATTCCTTGCGTCCACAGACAGCCAGCCACATGGCCGCCAGGGTGCATCCCGTCTAACTCATCAACCGGAGCAAAAGATGAGGTCTTGACCGCCGTCGGGGCCCAGCGAGCCGCCCAGCTGAAATGGACTGGGCTGCAATGCGTTGCCAGCAAAGAACCATCTGAGATGTCGCGTGCGATGTGCGGTGTGTGAGCGCGGTTCCCCGAAACGTGAAGTAAGGGTGGGTACGGCGTGGATTGCGTTGCGTGTGTGTGCCTGAGCGTTGGTTCAGCGAACAAGGAACGAAACGGGAGAAGCTCGCAGATACTGAGCTTGACGGCCCAATCAAGGTTTCGAAGATGCTCAAGGCTTGGACTAGGGGTTGAAGGGGCGGTCCGTAGTGGAGGTTCCCCTTGCAGAGACTCGGGGGCGTTCCGGTGGTGTCTAGCTGTGAGCTTGTCTGCTTTGCGTTGCGTTACTCTGCTTTGCTTGTGTGCGACAGCGCATCGACGATCAGATAAAAGCGCCTAACTGAATGATCTGAGGCCCAGGATGCGACCTTGACAGCGGCACCTCATTGCGAGGGAGGGCACCTGTCTCAAAAGAAGTCGGCCCTGAAGGAATTATCTCCGCGTCTTCCTATGATTCACGGACCATGGAGGCACGGTAATGGCCATGGCAATGCAATACCGAGGCATCAGGCGGCATAAGATCAGGGTCCTTTTCCGCCTTGAAGATACCCCATGTTGTCGGCCCTCTCCAGGAGCCCCTGCCCCTGTCCGTTCGTCTGTTAAAGCGCCCTGGGTAGCATACAAGATGAATCTCCGAGGGAGTGCCGGGAACAGGACCGTCGCCCTGTACTTGGGTTCAAGGCTGCAGCCATAGTCGATAGTATCGACGCCCAGTAATGATCCGTACGCCTCTGCCGCGTGTCCGCTGGTTTTCCCGCCTGCCCGGTCTCCGCCGTAACCACCCGTAGCCTGCTTGTGCCGGCATGTGAGCTGAAGATGCAAGGTGTGAGAAGCGAGACCAGGAGGCTGAGACAATGGAATGTATGGAAATCAAATCAAATCATCAAATGCGGCATCACCACGGGCGCCATCGAGGGAACGCAGTCACTGATTGTCGGCCTGTGACTTGAGTAAGAGTGAGATCTGATGATGGCAAGACATGGATGGCAGGCGGGAAGAATGGGCGAGACGGAATACATGGCGAATACGTACCAGTCGGGTCCCAGGTCGGCGGGCAGGCGGCCCAGCCATTCCCCAGAGGGTAAAAGACAGAAAAAAAGTAAGCAATATCACCACTCATTAGGCCTCAAACTTGCCCCAACACTAGGCCAAGGCTCATAAAGAATTCTCCAAATAATATCCAAAGCTTCAGCTACTCTATAATCTCAATTCTTCCCAAATAGCCATGAGTGCAGGCTTGCTACGGTACAAAGATATGTAGATCTAGTCCCATCTTTTCTGACCACCGCCAAGCCATTCCAGCTCGGGGAGGACGGGATTCGAGTGGCAGGGGGTCCCGGGGCACCCAAATTGCCTGTTATAGGGGCCACAAGGGACACTTGGGGGGTCCAGGGCCCGCTACAGCCTGCACTACAGGGGAGCTGCGCTGTAAGGCGACCTGCCAGGTGCCGCCACGCCCAATTGCAACCCGCTAGAACATCCACTAACGAACAACTTATTACCGGCAGGCGCTCCCCACACTTTTTTTCGGTGGCACGCGGACCTTCCATCTCCACCACCCACCACCGCGGGTGTTTGGGGTGGCAGGTAGCTTAGGTACCGACCCGACCTGGCTTTGCGCAGGAACGAATCAATAAAAGAAGTCACCGTCTTTTGTAATTTACTCTTGCCTCGTTCTTGACTCATTTCTCATCTTTCCTCCCCTCGCCTACCTCATTCCCACGCGTAAACCTGGAAATAACAACATCGCCCTCCGACATTGTGCGCTGTCGCACCTTGCCTTGCTTCGCCATAGCTCATCGCTCCGCGGAAGACGTAACCCTCCCGCTCCGGCTACTACCTGCCTTCCACCTGAAGAAAAAGGGACCCTGTGCCTTGCACCTGGCGGGCCCCATTTGCGTCATACTTTGCTCTCGAACTGTCGTCGTCACTCGTCCCTTCACCTTGGTCTCCCTCCCCCGGGCGCTCGCAGCACGACAATAGTGCGGTTCAATTGCCTCAAGCTGGCTAAAACGTTTTCGAGAGACGAATACCAACCTTTCCACGACTTGAACGACCGCGATTGCTCAAACACGAAAGGAAAACGACCTCATATCCCCAAAGCCTAGCTACCTAGTCAATGCCTTCCTGACGAAAAATCGATCCCCCCGCTACTCCTCCGATTTCTCCCAGACCTCCACCGTGACCGATCTTCCACGGGCCTTCCATGATCATGGCGACGAGGTTCTCGCCCGAGGCATTCCTGCCGTCGGGCGCCTACGACTCTGACGTTGTTCTCCCCCTCAGCAACCAGCTCCCGTATCGCAGCGCCTCCAGTATCCCCTCACCACCCAACTCATATCCACGAGCTGGAACTCTGCGTCATCAATACCCACAGCATTATCTCGACCCATGCCAAAATAGCGACCCAAACTATAGTCAACGCCAAAATCAACGCGGCCGAATCCCCCCGGCGAGCACTCTGCCCTTGCAGCCGGGTGATTCATATCCCCTCTCGCTCGCTTCGTTGCGTGCTGCGCAGTCCGTCCCGCCGAACCACCATTCGAATCATTTCCAATTCGACTCTCTCGATTCATTCAACGCCCGCCCTGCGACTGTCTCTCCCACCTACGGAGGTCCGCCTCCTGTCCAAGACCACCGCCTACCGCCTTCATCCACCGCTCCTCTTCCCAACGTCTCTTCGCCCAGTGGAGTCGTTGGTGCATCACTTTCAAGATCCGTCTCTGCCGACGCTGTAGCATCCTCCCAATCCTCGCTCCATGTAGTCCAGCGACTTGTGCAGCAAAACGCCTTGATCCGTGACGCTTGGGAAGCTGAGAGAAATCACCTAGAGGCCAATCGACGTCGCGCTGAAGAAGTCTATCAAGAGGAGCGTATCATCATGGATGAAGTTCGAGACGGCTGGGAGGCAGAAAAGGAGGTCATGATCCGTGAGCTCGAAGACCTCAAGGAACGCGTCTTTCGACTCGAAGGAGAGAATAATGCACTCAAGGCTGTCACTGCCCAGAGCATCCAAGTTACGGGCGTAGTATCGCCTCTCGCGAGTCAGCGAGGTGGAAGCGGCGATGGCTCTTTGGAGAACTCATACTTTTCCGCTCCACCGGGCCGACTTGCGTCAAGGTCGCAAAATTCATCCATTCCGACCAGCCTTTCGATGGCTGCTGATACGTCATCTCTTCCCCCGGGATTTGAGGGAGCTTCTCGCAAACCTCACTTTTTGAGCGCAGGCAGCCCACGTGTTTCGCCCACCACACAGCCCGAATCATCGCCTTTCATCCCGCTTGATCCCAGGATGCAGACCCAGAATCCTGCTGCAAGGGATTTTCTTGCGTCGCCTTCAGACGATGCAGCTACGCCTGTGCCGGTCATTGACGTTCAAGAGATTGACCCTAAGTTGGAGGGTATTCCGATCAAGGCCACCGCCCTTCAAAAGCCCACGTTCGCTACGGGTGCGTCTCCTACTGAGAACGCCTCACCTGCAACGTCTCCTCCCGGTCCTGCCGCTCGACGCCTAGAGCAAATTCGGCGCCCCCAAAACGCCCGTAGCTCGTCAAAGGAGTATACGATGCAGGCACTCTCTGCTGTCGAGTCTCGACGTCTAACGATGCATGCTGGCCACACACCTAACCATTCCTTATCGCTCTTCCCCACTGTTAATCCGATTGATACAAGCGCCATCGTTGGCGAAGGCGCGACACCAACTGTTGAGACAGTCATCGACCTTTCGGTGGCACTTCCAGCGGATCCGGAAAAGGACACCGCTCCTGCGCCCGAGCAACCTGCTAGGCGGGACTCGAAGGTGTCGTTCGCAGAAGAGGCACTAGACTTGGAGCATCCGGAGCCCACACTGGATCCAGATGACGACGATAAGCCACTCAAGGGGCCACTGATGATCAGGAATATGCCAGCAAAGGATGAACTATTTTGGGAGGCAGTGAACAAGAAGCTTGAACCCATCAGTCAAGGTCAAAATGCTCTCCCCGCTGTCATGCAGGTTTCTGTGGAAGACCCAGAAACAGAGGCGGGCCCTTCAGGCCTGAATGCTTCTTTGCATGGGCCCAGGACAGTCGGCCCGGTTGGCGGTGATGGGTCGACCGACGCCCAAGCAGGCGCCGACGATAGTGATGGCGAGACGGGCGCCAAGGGTATCGACGCTGATGTTCCACTAAAGTTCAAAGCCACGTCCAACTTTGGTGCGCCTTTTGGTGTAATGTAGGACACCACCATGGGATTTCCAAAAGATACGCCGAATCGAGCTACAGGCTTGCGCTTTGCCAATCCGCTATCAAGCAAACAATTCCGGTCGTCTAGCCGGGCATCGAACGGTTCGGAACGACCACCTGCTCCACCATGTTCCGACAGAAACTCGGAGCTTTCCTCATCACCTCCACCTTGACGCTACTCACGATAATGAAACACTTTGCGTTGAATGTTTTTGCTGAGCAGTCTCTAACGCACGTCATGATTCACATGCCACACTAGTACGACGCACACGTCTAGTCGAATTTGCAATCTGTCTTTACACCTCGGGTTAGGTTTCCAGTGGGGTTCAACGACAAGCGAGCACATATGCGGTTTAACGGCACACGATAAAAAGGGATACACTTTTGATAGAACAGGAGTAACGGGAACTGGTTACTAGACCTATTGCGTTTTGTTTTCGGGAATATGGGCACGGAACACAGTTTTGGGCGCAACGGCGGCCGACAGTGACGCGTTATGAGCTTACGGGACAGGGCGGCGGGCCCATTTGGTATCGTTAATGCATGTTAGAGCATTGGAGGATCGCGTTTGAATACCCCAGGGATCGGAGGCCGGAGAGCCCCAGCACCAAGGACTTGCCGAAGGGGAAGGATCTGGAGTTTGATATTATGGATTAGGAGAGGCTAGGATTTAGTGGTTCAAACGGATTGACTTGGGTCGTGGATGCGAGAGTTGGGGGATACATGGTTGTGCAACAGTTATGAATGAAGAAGCACGCCAAAGGAAATTTGGATTCGAATGCCTTTCAGTGAATGTTTGAGTTTGAGACTATGCCGTGATATCGTTCCATTTCATTGATACAAAGTTAGGAGATCTACCCTTTCTGCCAAGCACTATAATTCATCCTGGAAGACAAAAAAAAAACACAACTGCTTGCGGGTCATAGCAAGACAGGTAAACACCGCCGGCGCCATTTCTCCTAATTCCTTTCATCGTCTTGATGTTTCTTCCATTCGTAGCTTTACTCCAGGTTCCCTAGCCCTATTTTGGCTCTGTTAGACGCCCATGGTGAAGTCGTGCTCGATTCCAGGCGTTACACTGGCCATGAACTGGATCAACATTAGCAAAGGCCACATTGATTGTAAAAGGAGGGAGCTCGAAACATGCCTTGAGGAAGACAACCAGGTACTGATCCACACGGATAGCGACCTCGTGATCATCAATCTCGGCCTCTTGTACCTCCTCCCACTCATCCTTGTCTGCGGCCTCCTGCGCACCCTTGACGTCCAGCTTGCCAATCTCGTCTACCAAGCCTTCCATACCTGCAGGCGTAGAGCTGCTAGCTTCGGCGCTACCTGCGCGGAGCTTCTCACGACGCAAGCGGAGGGCGGCGTCGGCGCGGTCAAGGAGAGTCTTCATGACAGAGGCGTGCTTGCAGGGATGCACGGAGGCCATCTTGATGTTGTTGGCGAAGAAGGGAAAGTCCTCGAGGGTGACAGTCTTGTCCTTGTAGTCGCCAACGATGTCCTCCATCATGTCGTGCGGGGGGAGGGGCTGACCGTTGGGGAGGTAGCCGGAGAGGTAGAGGCGAGGGGTACGGTAGTAGGTGGTGTACATGATGTACAGTGTGTAGGTGCGGCGACCGCTGAGAGGTGTTAGCTGATGGTGAGGCGCTGACATGAAGATCGAGTGCAAGGTTTACCTGTTCTTGGAGTCGGCGCCAGAGTCGCGGATGATGGCTTCATCATCATCCTCATCTTCCATGTCGGGAATTTCATCGTCCTCGACAACCTCGCGATCGCCGACGTTTCCGGAGTCATCCACTGTCCTCACCTCCTTGACCTTCAACGGCTGTGAGCTCGCCAGTCCGCCAGTGCGCAGCCAACCGTCCTCGTCGTCTCCAGCGCCGCCCTTGAAGTCGTCGCCATCGTTGACAAGGGCCTCCTCGTGTCCCGCATCGCCGGCAAAGTCGTCGTTCAGGCGGCGATGGCAGGGAACGTTGCGGGTGACGAGGAACTGCTTGCCGGGGGGAAGATAGCTGACGCGACGGTCGGGGGAGTCGGCATCGCCCCAAGACCAGGTCGGGAACTTGTAGACGAGATAGTCACCGGCAGCGACAAACTCTTCGGGGGTGATCTGGCCGGTCTGGCGGAAGGTGGACTTGTGGGTGACGGGCGTGTAGCGATCCCGCAGGGTGTTGACTGTTGAGTAGATGTAGTTCATGGTGGGCGGCGGTCGCGGGTCCGATGCGAAATAAGACGCGTATTCTCTCGGTCGATATCGCGGAGGATGAAGCCGGAGAGATGGTTTGAGCTAAGATGAGGTGTCGCCTTGGACTCGATGCGAGAGGTTACGTAGTTGGTGCTGCTGCGATGATGCGGGGTCGAGGCTTGCACAATGCAGATGCAAGGGAAGCGAAGCAGGTGTCGAGGGCAGAGAGCAGCAGGGCAGCTTCCGGTATCTTCCTCGTGTCTCGGTCACGTCTGCCTGATGGAAGGGAAGGGATGACTGATAAAGCGAGGCTGGATTCGGGCGTAGTAGTGGCAGGCACATTCACTCGCAGAATGATGAAGCGATCACATGGAGGCGACGGCGCGTTGGAGGGGTTGCCTGGACCCCTCATTGGCCACATTGTGGAGATCAACCAGTCACGGCTCAAAACACCCATGGGAACACGGGAATTATGTCATGGCCTTAAATGTACTAATATTGGGCCAAGGCTCACACAGAGTCATCACAACCATATGTACCAAGAGCTACAACTACTTCATGATCTTGATCTTCCTTAATAACCCAAAAGCTTAGGGCAAACTTGGGGGTCACGGCCGGAATGATGATATCATTCACATGTTCATCGCATCTTGTCATCGCAGACCATTTGTTAGTAGAGGTTTCTATTCACACGTTCTGCGATACACTCAACATGTGACCAAAACCAGTGACCACCTCGATTGATCAGCAGCCTCCTAATCTAAAGATAAGCTGAAAAAGACAGGCAGCGATGGACTTTGAATCCCCAGTTTCTGTTTCAGATTTTCCACGGCAGACTCTGCTGCTTCTACACAAAGAACTTGCTTCCCTGTCTTTGAGCATCTCGACAGGTCTTGGTTACCATGCACAAGAAGATGCAGGCACCGCTAAGTCCTGCTCCAGACAGAACGAGCATTGTATGCATGTCGCCGCCTATGTCTCCCTTATGCCATTGACTAGGCATGCAAAAAAGGAAGACCAGGCAGACGATACACAGCGGCTTGATCATGGCTACCAACCGGAAGGAAAGATCTTGCCATATTATTGAATCAAGTGACCCATCTAAGGAAATCAATCAGTTAGCTGAAGAGTGGATAATGGACATGAAGTGATTTTACCATTTTCAATCTGGCGCGATTGCCTTCTATACCCGGAGCCTGGGATGGCGCTCCGTGAAGTAACTAACGCGGATGGGCACACCGTTCAACTCGCCGTGCGCGACTCGTTGGTCGAGAATGCCGGGGTCAGCAAGCGCCAGATCACATTCCCTTCAACCTCGTTTGACGGAAATTTATAGAGCGCAGAATAACACTAAATCGTGTTGACTATAGCCACGATAAGGCTAAATGCAAATAGGATTGCCTGCAATGCTACTGATGCTACGGAGTACCTAATGAAGTTAATATAAGGATTACAGTTGGCGAAACTGGCTAAATGATTATAGCTTCACTCCTTCGTTTCGAAGATCCTTCCCACACCAGCCAAGAGGCATCCTGATTTTGCCTGTTAATTAGGCATCATCTTTCAGGCCAATAAACCGTCGATTCTTCCTCGAGAGGATCACGCTACAGTGACATTTCGCCGAGTCTACTCTGCGGCCGATCCTAGTGGTATAAAAATATTTCGAGCCAAAATGCCGACTCTTCGGACTTAAGCACCCAAAAGCACCAAGCGACACCAACCAAGAAAGCTGCTGTTTCGCTTATCTTCTCTGCATCGTATATACAGTTTATTGCCAGTATACGGCCTGAGATCTGTCATGGTAACTAAAACATAGGCAACCGTGTTTGTTGACGGTCCGACGCATGTATTTGCGGACGTGGTTGTGGCTTTCAGTCGCATAAAGACCCGTACCCCTGTGATGTCTGACCTGATCTTACAGGAGAGCTTTCGGCAGTTGTTTAGCCAAAGGCCGAGGTAATAGTTGAACCAAACCCAAGGCCGCAGTCCCTCAAGGGCAAACTCTTTTTTCGGTGGTGATGTCGGATCGTGAAGTGGCGAGTGTAAACGGAGGAACTAACGCAATTAGTAGTTTCGTATAGAATCAGATGGGGCAAACCCGAGCCCATGGCTCGTCATTGGACATACAGAATTGGACTTCGCGGTGAATTAAGCGCGAAGCGCGAGGCGAGCCCGAGACACGGGATCGATTGCCCCTTGTGCTCTTCGCACTTGATGGGGCATTCCAGCTCTCCTTGTCACGTATAAGAGCCATACCGAGTTCACCGCCACAGGCACGAGGAAGAGAACAGGCGAACAGCACTGGGACCCTACCATGGACGAAGACCCATCTTAGCAAGGACGGTTGGAAAGGGCGAATTACACTACGCGACTAGCCTCGGTCCGTTGGGAATGATTGGTCGATCGAGAGGTAACACGAGAGATTCGATTGAGACAGCTTCTATCATACCTACAGAGGTTCAAAAAAAAGGATTAATCGACAAAGGTAGGGGAGCGTGTAGGATCCGTTGAAACATGTCGGCTTAGTACCAAGCATTATCGACCGTTAACACCTAGGTGAATAGACAGAAGCATGGCTGACCTCTCTGCCTATGGTAAGAGAAAGTCGACTAATAATAGTAATAATGCGTAGGTCTAGTTTTGATGACACAATGCCTTCCTACCTGACAACTCCATGAAAGTTCACACATTACAGTCTGCAGTTCTTTGATTGAATAGTCAGTTTGAAGTTAAAAGACGATGCGAGGTTATGCTGTGTATACGCACGGTAATGATACGGGAATGGGGACCGGTCAACCAGTTTCCGGAGCTTCATGAGTTCCTATTCGTTACATTCGTTGCTATTCATGCCTCTTCCTCCTCAGCCTCTGCTGCTTGCTTCTTCTTCTCTTCACGCTCCTTTTTCTTCTCCAGCAGCTTTTTCAGCTTCTTGGACGAGTTGAAAACCCCGTTTGTCCCAGCTCCACATGCCGCACACGTAGGGTCCTTTCTATATCTCTTCAGAGCACATGGCTCGCAGAAGTAATGCCCGCACCGTGTCACAATCGGTTCCCGGTATGATTCCTCGCAAATTATGCAGGCGAAAGGTATTTTCTCCAACATGGCCGTTTCCGCCTCATCGTCATCCACTTCTTCCTTCTGGTTGCGGTTGGCGCTCGCAACCACGGTTCCACCTAGGTTCTTCTTGCCCTTTGTAACATTCTCCCACTCCCTATCAAGCTGCCATCCTTGTTTCATGTCTCCTCGCTGATGCATGTAGATGCAAGCGTCTCCGTATCCACAGAAGCTGGGTTCGTATTAGTACTTGATTGCTTTGTTGTGTTGGCTCTAGACGTGTGAGGCCATGGGGTCGAGGGCTCATGGGATCAGTTCATGTTAGGAGAGGACTTACCCAGTTTTTTGATAATCCTTGCAGATATCCGGTTTAAAATCCATCATGGTAACAGTCCTGATATTTGTGGGAGCTTTGATAGGTCCCTTGGCTCGATTGGGGGCGTCGGGGTTCTTCTGGATGAACGATGTCTGGTTGGCAAGTCTCTTGTATGTTCCGTCAGGTTTGGAATCTTTTGTGACAGCTCTCGTTGAGCCGAGGAGATTCTTCGCCGAAAGCTCGTCCTTCGAATCCTCGTCGTACCAGTTGCTGTGTTTTGTCGCATCGTTGGTGCTCGTGATGGGCACATTGCGATCCGCCGAGTAGATGGTCGCTGATAGATCTTTCTTCCCAGTCGCAATGTCCTTGGAAGACGCTGTGACGACAGCAGTCTTCTTTCGCCGCTTGACGCGCTGTCCCGACTCGTCTTCTGAGGATGAATAGTCGCTGTCGTCGCTGTCGTCGCTGTCGGCAGGTGGTGGCGTCGCGGGTCGCTTTCGCAGGTTCGCCTTGCCCTTTGCGCCTCGCTTCTTAAAGACTGCGACAGGCGCTTGGGGTTCTGTAGTTGAATCGGCCATGTTTTGGGATTCTGTCGGTCGTTGTTGAGCAGACAAGGGTTCGGTTATAAATAAAAAGTTGGCGATTGGAAATCATCTTGCCGACCTGGAAGATGGAGGGATCTAGAAAGGGTCATGTGACCTCGCGCATTCTTCGTGAGCTCAAACGCGACCAGTTGTCAAGGACGTGTCTCTGAACCACGCTATGTTACACAAGAAATAAATTTTGCAACTTTGTGATTTTTTGGTCTGATAAAATAATACAATCTTGGGGGACCTCTCCAGCATATTCATTTTCTTCACTAGGGTCGGAGCGGAGGTGGAAAGCTCAATATCAGTATCTCATGACGCAACCTAGTGATTGGTGGAGAGGGGCATGTTAATGATCGCATGCTATGAAATTGACATATTTGTCCGACAAACACTGTTTTTGGGGTTAAAGTTTGGCAAAATACTTTCTCGACCCCCTCCACTCATGTCCCCCAGGTGTCTTTCTGCAGGTGTCTTTCTCCGCCTACACTGGCCCCGGTACTGTTCGTGCCCAGTCAGGCCAGTACATCACAGGACGAGTTTCGTGGGGTTGCTACCCTATATCGTTCTGTTGAAACAACCGATTATCGAATTTCCTTCAAGTACACTATGGTTATCGACTCATTGCCATCTGTGGCGCACATAAGTTTAAACTTTATGATGATCGTTTTCCGTGCTGCGGTATTATGTTGCATTCACTTTTGACTTCATCGTCACTGGGTGACCTGCTCGTCAACAATCTAGCCTTCACCGCGAGTCTGATAAGTTAAGAAATGGCTTGCCCGAGAACAACGTGAACCATCAGGAAGAAAGCTGAAGCGACGATTACGTGAACGGCCGTCACCAAAAACAAACTATCAAGATACGAGAAGCAACACGCCACCGGCCTGCCTGGTAAGTAACATGTGCGTGGTTGTCACCGCCTGAAGATAGTGACAACTGCGTATCAAACCGGATCAAGCCATGCATCAACCCCAACTTCTCCTTTCATGTGCAGACATCCGATCGGATCTGGGACAATTGCATGGAAGCGACATTAGAATGGGAACACTTGTGTGACGTGTCTGTGGGAGACTGGATCCGAGACTCAGCCCTAGAGCCGCAATTGGCCAGGCCAGCAACGATAGTTTGAACCCCAATGCGCCTCGGACGACCCAGTAGCAGCAGTCTCTACTGTAAGGACCAAGCTGAGCAAACTTGATTTGCCCATTTATTTTTGGACGCGCTCTCGATCGATTGGGGACCATAGATCTGGCCATCTCCCATGTGAAAAGCGACGGGGAGAAAAGGCCAAAAGAAGCTGCCCTCCTTGACCAAGCCAACAAACCCCCACCGCATCCAGGAACCAGGCCTGGTCTAGTCTGGCGGCTAACCGTAATTGGCCGGAGAGAAACCCTTGTCCAGCACAACCTTGGAAGAGAAATGAGATGAATGAGGGTGTTAATGCGGAGACCAGGAGATTCGGGCGCGTGCTTGACTTTTGTGTGTTTGTTGATGACGGAATGTGACGCCAACAAAACAAAGACCATGTGCGCCAGCGACAACCCTGGTGCGGGATGAGCGTTGATTGGCTTATTGTCATCGTCCTCTTCCCGAAAGTCAACATCACGAAGTCTGTGTTTTGTTGTTTATGTTTTCATCGATATCAGGAACCTGTATGTATACGCAATGTACTTGTTGATCTTGTCGTTTGCATAATTCTACCATCCTTGCCTCTTCATGTCGGGTTCGGCAATTGAGCAGCCTAATTGATGCAAACGAGCAAAAGAAAGCCCTTGATTCAACCCAGCAAGACCTACTCTTCTCCGGATGTCGTGGCTGAGAGTCATCTGGCCCCTCCTCAGATGGTGGCGGCTCTACTAGCGAGTAGCGACCTTGGAGACTTCGGCGGCTCCTAGAAGGGCTGGAAGCTCAGCCTATGGCATGTGCCAAAGGCAATGGCGGCGCGCCATCGTCAAACAAGCCCAACGGCGACTAAAAAAGAGAAAGACGGCCTCTGTTCACGATTTCGTGAGCGCCTTTCGACGCCTTCCATCGTCGACGCCCTGTACTAGAGCTTAGCCCAGCAGGGGCACCTGAACCTATCACGGCCGGTGTTACGGCGGTGGAGGCCGAGAGCAGAGGACCGCAAGCAGACGACGATGGCGGATAGTCGTAGCAACAAGATTATGAAGAGGTGCCATTGAGCGATGCACTGCTGTTGACAGGCGAGATCTCATGCTGCATTGGCCCGGATCTGGTATTTCGATATGCAGCCGGTGGAATTGCAATCAATCCTTCATCCGCACTCTGTCACCTTCACAGCATCCACCCCGGCTTCATCACACACTGACACAGCCTGGAACGAAGCTGGGATGAGGGCTGGCGGGGGGCTTGGTGGCCTTGCAATTCCCTTACCCACGTAGCCCAATTAGCGCATCCCCGTATGACCCTTCACCCCTTCTCGAAGCCGCTTCACGGATCCCCTCTTGGTCCTAGCGAGCATGAGAGTCGAAATTTGTACATATGAACATCCGGGAGCAGGCCGGACGTGAGCGCACGAGGACGTCAAGCTGGATATTATTGAAAACAGCAGCGAGACTCGATTGCCATCATCGTGACCCCCCCAAGTGTAGTCGGTCCGTAGCACTTCCCCCCCGAAAAAGCGACGGGTTCAGTGTTGCGGTCTATCCCAAGTCCCACTCTCCACGTTCCACTGCGACTCCACGCCCATCCCAGTCAATAAGACTCCTCATTCCCATTTGAGCAACCTCAGCTAGCCCAGAAGTACGAAAGAGTCTGCCGTCAGCAGCGCACTAGGAGAGGTACCCTGCCTGGACTGCGTGACTGGCCCTCTCGTGCATCTCGGTAGCCAACTTGACGCAGGTACGCAGGCCGAACGCAGGGGAAGGGGAAATCATCAGGTACCGTGCAGGACGCCCGCGATATCCACCACGGAGACAGACAGGGCTTCTGGTTACTCTGAATAGAGTCCACGTCCCATTGCTTTCCTCTGTGCTTCAGCAGCCAGCTCAGCTTCAGCGCGCAGCAGCTTGGACGCACACGCACAGCCCACAGCCTGGACCTGGTTCCCTACTTTCGGCCCCGTCGTTGACGAGAACAGAGAAGGAACGACGAGGCTCGACAAAGCGACGTCCTCAGCTTCACTCTTAGCTGCCCCGGTCTTCTTCTCCTTACCTCACCTCCCCCTCTCCCTCTCTGATGCCGACTCTCTCCTCCCCATCTCCCTAATTCTTCTTCATCCTCGGCTTCTTTTCTACACCTTCTCGGTGCTCCTAATACTAATCGACAAAGCGACCGCTTCCGACGGACGATATCGACGGGCGATAGGCGATTGCCGGAGGGACAGAGCGAGCTGCGCGTCTAAATCTGGATGCTCGTCACCAATCACTTTGCATCCTCGTCCCCTCTCCAAGGCTCTCTCCTCATCATTAGGTTCCCTTTCCGGGCCGTCCACTCATTGATTGCCGACTGTCTCTTGTCTTATGAGAGTTCCTGTTGTGCAGTGGCTCATTTCCTCAACAACATCGGCCTGGCCTTGCCCGTCCATCTCCTTTCTCTTTCTTTCTCCTCTCTGGCCTTCCTTTAAGGGCTCTGCCTGAAAGACTGTTTGCGGACGCCGTCGTCTCTCCAACCTAGTGCACCTACGTACTGTCGACTCTCCTTGCTCGCTTTTCTCTCTGGTTCTCTTCTGTTACTTTACGTTTACTGTCGATTGTTTGTCTCCTCTTTTTTCTCCGAATTCCTCACTTCGACCACCGCACGTCACCGCCCGCCCTTGAAATCGGACCATCCACCCCAGTCGGCGACTAAGACACATCTTCTCCTTGAAAGAGACTCCACCCGAGGGTCAGGTATCCTTCTGCCTGTCTCACTCTCGCTCTTTCTCCTTGGTCTTCCTTTGCACAGGAACACGCTGTTCGTCGACCGTTCACGTCGCTGCCGGGACCTCCATCGACGACGCCGCTTATCGCCGTCGCTTGGTTGCATTGTGGCAGAGCGCCTCTCAGCGGCACACACGCTTTCGGCCGTTAGAGTTCCTCCAAGCGCCAAGTTCCAATTGGGAATGATCAACAAGGTCACTGTCGCGTAAGTCTCGGAGGCACATTCCAGCAGCCAGCGGCCTGAAATATCTCTCTCAATCCTGCGACACTGGACAGGACAGGGGTCGCTCCACTGCAGCCGGCCTTGGTACTGCACGACTTGCCTGTGAGGTGCAGCGTACATACGGTACCTAATCGTTACGTACGTCTGGTACCTAGCATTGCTGGCGCGCACTATCTTGTGTCAACAACCAACACGGCCTCGGCATTTCTTTGACGGCGGCGCACTCTTGAGATTGCCTTTCGCCTGTTCCTCATCACTCTCATTTTTCTTCTTTCTAGGTCACTCATTCATAACCGTTCGCATCCTTTTACGCCTGGATTTGTTCTGAGTCCTCTTTTCTGCGCTGTTCCTATTTTTTTTTTTTCTTTTTACCTGTGGGAAGTGTCTTTCTTTTTTTGCGCAGCCGGGTCTGCTCTTAGTCTTAATCTCACGCTCCCTCCCTCTCCCTGCAGCTTTGTTTGCTGCAATTTAACTGGTCCACGGCTTGTGGCGCACGCCAGCTCTAATCAATCCATTCGTCGGTACTTCGCAGAGGTACCACCATCCTTCAACAACAACACAACACGTTCGATCCTCTAGCAAAGCCACAACCATCTCCCCCGCGACGGGCCTGATACGTCGTCCGTCGGCCTCTCTTGATGGTTTCAAGGCGAGACTGAGGAAGCGTTCCTTACCCCCACCGAGGGCCGACTTGCTGTGCAATCATGGCCTCATCGCTGGCCTCCGACAGGCCAAGCCTGCCCGCTCCTGGCGCAGCGCAATCCGATCCCTTTGTCTCCAGCACGCCCGCGCCCGCTCACCACCGATACTCCAACTTTGACCACGACCTCTTCATCGCCGGACCCGCCTCTTCGCCGAAATCCGCAAAGCGCGCCCTCGAGGCCCATCTCGCCGAAACCGAGCGACGATTAGAGGAGGCCGGAAAGCTGGGTACTGCGCTTGTGTCGCAGCGCAAAGCCCTCACCGAGCAACTGCAGGAGGTCGAGAAGCTGCAGACCGAAGGTGATCTGAACCCGGAGCTTCGCCAGAAGCTCGTTGAGATTGAGAAGGAATACAACAACTTAGCCAGGGAGTCTGCACGGGCTTTTCTGCCCAAGCAGAGGGTTCCCAGCAATGAAGCTAATCCGAGCTCCCCTTTCGCGCCCGAGAGCAGGGGCGGCAGAGTATGTCACTTTTGCAACCCCGGTTCCCCCGCTAGCCCTTGAACAGCCAACTGACATATATCCTCTTTTGCTATAGCGATCCGTCAGCCCATCCAAGTTCGATGGCCATGCCACAGGGTCCCCCACTAAACTCAGTGTCCCGAATCGAAAGATTCGCAACCAACCCTCCAATCGCGTTCATGACATCGAATTCGCCGCCGAAATCAGCACATCCCTCATTGCCCAGGTCCGCAACTTACAAGCGTTGCTTGCTGAGCGAGATGAGGAGGTCAAGGACCTCAAGGGCGACAAGTCAAGACTCGAAATCGAATCTGAAAGCTTTCAACAGCGGGCCAAGACCCTTGACGAGAGTGAAAATCGATACAAGGAGGAGAACTGGAACCTGGAGACCAAGCTGCAAGAACTGTCGGCTCAGCAAAAAGAGGCCGCAGACCGCGAGAAAAAACTTACCCAAGCGCTCAATGTCATCAAGACAGAAAAAGTAACGGCACAACGGGAGCTTGATGAGGTCAAGGTCCACCACGCAAGGCTCATAGATCAGCACGCCGCTGCTGTCAAGCAACACGACATCGAGCTCGGAACCGTCAAGCGCAACATCGCGATGGCAGAGGGCGAACGAGCCGCCATGCAGCGCAGGATTGATGACCTGACTGGTCAGAACCAGGAACTTGCGCGGGCCTTTTCGACTCAACGAAGAAGAGTCACAGACCCTGAGCCAAGCTCTCGTCCGAGCGATAGTGATTTCGAATCGGCTGCCGACCATATTACTCCTGAGCACTCGCCTCCTCAATCACCCATCAAGGGCACTCCTCGACATGCTATCCTTGAGACTGAGACGATGAAGTCATCACTTCACCATGCTCAGCGCACCATTCAGAGCCAGCGCAGTCTGCTCCACCGTGAAAAGACAGAGAAGCTGGAGCTTAGGCGAATCATCCAGGATCTTCGTGACGATCTCGAGAAGGCCAGGACTGACGCAACTGAACACAAATCTCATCGACGAACCCGGAAGCAAGAGTCCAAGGAATTTAAGAAGCCCCCCCGTCTGCTTGGATCGTTCCGTTCTAGCAGGCAGGAGATTGTTACTGATGACCCTGAGTGGGAGGATCAGCACGACTTTTCTCCCCGTCCTTCTGTTTCTCCGATGAGCACCAGCAGTCACACTATCCTTCCGAGCATCGAGTCTGCCCATCCTACGGATACCGATCACTTTGACACCGCCAACGAGGCCAGCGAGTCTGCCTTTGAGACCGCCAATGAGCGAGCTACCGAGACAGAAGATTTCCAGACTGTCAACGAGGAAATATCAGGAAGCGATGCTGAGACAGAGACAGAGGGCACAACTCGGGGCTTTGGTAAGATGAAGAAACCTCCGAGCCTTCCAGCTGGCCTCGCTCGACATGCTAGCCGGCACTCGATCAATAGCACGGCATCAACGTCAGCAGATGAAGATGATTACATTCACCTGAAGACACCGACTAGCACCATTGGATCACAAAGGAGTAGCCGTTTCCGTATGGGTCGCAACATCTTCAACCGATCCTCGAGACAACCGAGCGAGGAACCTCCCTTCCAGAGCAGCCCAGCTAGCTTTGCCAGCAGCCGCGGTGGAACGCCTCAAGCTGGACAGAGTCTCTTCGCCGAGCTCCAAGACTTCGACGGTAGTGACGACGAGTCAGTTGAGCCTGGTACGCCCAGTCGTCGACGCAATCGTTCTGTCACTCCTGCGTCTATCGGCCGAACAGCGACTCCGCCACCAGCCGTGCCGCCTCTGCCCAAGGTTATCATGGTCGATAGCGGGGTCATGACAGAGCCGGTCAAGATTATTCCTAGGCTTGCAGGATTCGATATTCCACAGATGGTCACCACTGGCACCGGGACGGAAGACGATGAGGAGTCAATGTCCGCATCGCCCGTGAGTGTCGTACCAGCTTACCGGCGTACATCCATGGTATCTGTGATTAGACCATCTGGCGACTGGGCTACCCCCTCTTGGTCACTTGAGGATCACCTCGCTGGCTCTCGCCCAGTCTCGATGGCCTATAGCGACGCTGGAGCGCAGCACGATCCAGATATGGAGGAGAAGCTGGCTCAGTTCCCAGCACCCCCCACCATGCTGCCGCCTATCCTACCTCCGACGCTGAGCATGTCTTCAATCACATCTGAGGATATTGAGCCAAGGGAGGAGATCGAGGAACCTCCAACCCCTCCTGCCCTCACTTTCACGCCGTTGTCAAACCAGAGTATTGAGCCACTGCCCGAACCTGAGAGCCCCCTACCAATACTCAGCTTCTCGTCCATCAAGACTGAAGATCTTACTCCTCGAGCGGAGCCCGAGATTCCTCCTCCGGATTTGAGCATGTCCTCAATCCTCTCGGAGCATCTGGAACCTGTGGCAGAGCCGGAGGTCCCCTTGCCTGAGCTCACTCTGACAACGGTTGTATCCGAGATGGTCGAGCCCATTGCTGAGCCTCCAGTCGAGCCGATGCTGGTGATGCCACCGCCTCCTTCACTGTCCATGTCACACATTGTCGGTGAAGAAGTTGAGCCTGTGGCCGACAAGGCGCCCGAACTTACCATGTCTGTGATCCAAGGAGAGAACATTGAACCTATTGCGGGACCGGAGCCTGTCATTCCCGAGGTTTTTGTCCCTCCTCCGCCACCAGCTCCCGAACTGAGCCTCTCTACAATCCAGGGCGAACATGTCGAGCCTATAATGGAAGCAGTTCCTGAGCCCATCGTGCCTTTGGCTCCTGAGCTCAGCCTGTCGACTATTTCAGGACAGCAAGTTGAGCCTGTTGCTAGCAAAGCTCCGGAGCTTGCCTTGTCCGCAATTCAGGGAGCATCTGTCGAGCCGATCGTTGAACCTGTTCCTGAACCGGTTATCCCTGAGTTGAGCATCTCTACAATCCAGGGAGAACATATCGAACCAACCGCTATGCCCGCTCCGGATTTGGCTCTGTCATCCATCGCTGTCGAATCCATTGAACCGATACGTGAGCCGGAGAAGGTGGTGTTGCCGCCCGCCCTGAACCTGTCGTCCATTTATGCCGAAGGCTACGAGCCAAGGGAGGAACCTCAACCAACTCCCGTCAAGCTGGGCTACTCCGACCTTTCTACACAACATGTTGAGCCTGTGTCGGAGCCTGCTCCACCTCTTGCTTTGTCTACCATTGCTTCTGAGAACGTGAAGCCGGTTCTCGAGCCTCTGCCAACACCGCCCACTCTGGTTATGTCTTCGATTACAGCTGAGGGAGTTGAGCCAATCAGCCCGGTGCTTGAGGCACCTAAACTACCGACTTTTGGATTCTCCCCGATCGAGTCTGTTGAAACTGTTCCCGTATCACCCCGAACCCCCAAGAGGGATGGTTTTATCCTTCCCCGTGATATGAACTCTCCCTTCATTGAGAGAGATCTTCCCGCGACGCCTAACAACAAAGCCCCAACATCGTCGCTCGGCCGGGGCGAGGGCATAGACTCGTCGCCTCTCATCGCCGAAGACGAGACAAGTCAGTCTCCTGCTGACACCCCTGGGCCCGAGACGCCCGATTCTCTACGACCCTTCCAGGAGATTTCTGCCAACTCTAACGCTAGTCCCTCACGCAAGGCTATGGTTCCCACTAGCGACCAAGGCGCGCAGACTTCGCTAACGGCCGATGCTATTGATGCCATGTTCAAGGCTAGATCTCAATCTGCGTTTAGCCTCGATAAGAACCTCTCATTCGCTACTCCCGGAACCCCTGGAACCGCCGACACAACGGGTACTGTGAGGATTCGTCGATCGCGGGATAGCTTCGAAAGCCCTGTTAGACGGGGAAGGGATGTCGACGATGTGTTCGAGACGGGATCGATTCGCCGACCGGGTAGTGCTAGAAGCGGAAGGGCATCTATCCAAGATGCACCTCCCTTGCCTGCGAACCACCGCCAGGTCATCGAGGCTGCACGATCCGGATCATCCCATGGCACCCAGAGCAACATGGGGCCGCCTCTCTGGCCGGCTTCTGCCCTCAAACACCGACCCAGCACACCGGGCCAGAGACCCTCGTCGCCGATGTCTGCCCGCGCCACCGCCAAGGCCACGCCCCGTGCGGTTCGGAACGGTGGTGGTTACGGCGAACTGGGAACGCATTCGCCAGCCAAGCTCACAGACGCATCTCGAAAGTCATCCGTATCTTCGTTCGCTTCGGAGCTTGACTCTCGATTCAACATGCGGCCCGGGGAGATGGGCATCGACCCCACTGGCTTCGGGCCTAACACTGATCCTCGTATGATCCAGGCTATCACCCAGACCATGATTGGCGAGTATCTGTGGAAGTACACCCGCAAGACCGGCCGTGGAGAGATGTCAGAGAACCGGCATCGCCGTTATTTCTGGGTTCACCCATACACCAGGACCTTGTACTGGAGCGACCGGGATCCTTCAAGCGCCGGTCGCTCAGAATCGAAGGCCAAGAGCATTGCCATCGAGGCTGTTCNNCAATGCCCTCTCGTACCTTCTCCTTCGAACCCACGACGATGTCCAGGCTGATACGGAGGATATGGCGGAGAACTTTACTCGCGAGGATGTGGAGGAGTTCAATCCCCAGTTTGGCCAACGCGCAGCGAATGGGACACGCCCTGTGGCTCCTCCCTCTCTGTCGTCCTATAACTCTCGTACAACCCGCAACGAGTCGCCTGCTGTGGGTGCGTCAATGAACATCCCTACACTAACACCTAAAGCACAGCCACAGCGACCTGGGACGTTGAGCAAGCTCAGCGGTTACTGGAAGGGAAGCCAGCTGTCCGGCACATTCTCGAGTCGTCGTGGTCGAGGTGCGAGCGCACAGAACGTCAACATCTATGAAGCCAGTGAGGCGCACGATAGTGCTGAGGAGTTGAGGGAAATTATCGAGCGGCAGGATAGGGAAGCTGCACGTCTCGAGAACGTCCGAGCATGCTGCGATGGTACGTCAAATCTAATGACGACAACGAAGCTCCGTTACTAATTGTTACCATAGGCAAGCATGATGTTGGAACTCTCCATCACTTTTCTTCCAAGCGAGGCCGTCACAGCAATGCCCACACGCACTCGCATCCGGGACTTCCGGCCTCCCATACGACTATGTCTTCTCTACGCTCTCGAGTATAAGCCGAACCGGCTCAGCTCGACCATTTCCTCATTATGGCAGCTACTTGTGCCTTCACGTCTCTCGCTAGACCACAATATCAACTGTTACGACCAAATCTCCTCACGGACTTTGACGACACTCATGATTTTCTTGACTCTTTTTTCTTTAAACCAAAAGCCTGTGCATCCTCGCCAATGAACCAAGGATCACGGCCTATGTAGTTTCGAAAGACTATAATCAGCCTACTCAAGCCATCTCGATGGCCACGACTTGTCGCACTTTTCCCTTGTTTGTCTTTTTTCTATAATATTTATTTAACGCACACAAAACCAGTCCTACCAATCGATATCCGAAACGGAGGAGTCGAAAAACACCAAAAACAAAAGCGCAAAAAAGCCATTGAAACTTTGCACTATATCTTGTTTGTTACGCCACTCTTTGTCGGATCAGCGCATGGGAAGCTGGGTACCTACAGGAGTTTTATCTTTTATGGTTCAGGGGTCTGTCGACCATCACGGTTGATCAGTTCTACCTGAGACGCACCGCAGCGCCTTGTTTCTGTATGAGTCAACTGGTGTAATGTTATTGAGGCTGGCGTCTACGTTTATAGAAGACGCTAGTTATTCGACATTTCTATCTTTGGACCAGATTGCGCGCATCGTCTTGATGCCTCGGTTGGTATCATAGAAGGCTCTCGGGACTTGTGAATTTGAGGGTCGAGAAGAGCAGGACGGGCTTGCGGATAGGTGGTGGGGCGCGTTGGGGATAGTTCTTGGGTGTGAAGTATTCATGACTGAATGAGATTTCGTTTTAGATTGTTGCTTGATGTATCCTGTGAGCCCTAATGCCCCGTCATATTGGGCTTCGTTCCTGCTTCCACAGACACATTTTGTTTTCCTGAGCTTATTCGGCTCTTCTCTCTCTGAGCATCTAGAAAGACCTCTGCTGTTGCACACAAGACGTAACATGTTGCGCTGAGTACCGACCCAGAAGCGAAGATTCCAGTACGCCAAAGACTTCCATGCGTTGCTTTCGCGTCCAGTCCGTGAACAAGTTGGATGAAAGAGACAGCGGAGGAGAGAGCAGCCCAGTAAATCACCCACAAGAAGGTGCCGGAAATGCGTTGAAATGCGTTTGAATCAGGTGAGCCATCTAGCGAGTTTCAAGAGTTATTTAAGAGCAGAGAAGAGGAGTATGGTATATAATCTTACCGATTTGGATCTGGAGTGATGCTATCATGTACCGAACCAGGTAGACACCTGGCCCTATGATGACCAAGTAGGCGTAAATGAAAAGCACTGATATTTGTGAGATCAACAAGTAAGCAAGTAGTAGGAAAGGGAACTTACATGCTTTATCTTCAACAGTCAATGGTGGCATTGCTTGGCGAAAGCAATCGCAAAATGCTAAAAAGGCCGACATGGTGTTAGTTGGAAAGGTGGAGAAGGGTGTTGACAACTTGAGCTTGAGGTGTAATAAAGGCGTGACGTTGCTGAATGGATAAGCGTGGGTAGGTGGGA
>JAAGWO010000773.1:0-56309 GCA_013266205.1 Fusarium decemcellulare
CTCTTTTAGAGTAGATTTAGGAAAGGATTTAAAAACCATATTGCTAAAGTTCATAGGTGCCACGCTACTAAAAATACAGGGGTTGCATTATATAGCGACTCGTTACGCTTGTTTCATCACATGTCAGCGCCATAGTTCCAGGAACAAAGGATCCATTCCGTATACTTTTTTAGTACAATGGCACTCACATTAAGACACATTCACATGATAGCACCAAGTGGAATATCCCGCTTGGCCCGATAGATCTTTCGGGATTGTCCAACATGCTTGAATGGAAGGATTTTGGAGATGCTTATTGTGGCTCGAAAACCTTGTTTCACGTTGATGGATGGCCGGGTTGGCCCACGTGCCATGATGATTGGCAGCCGATTAAACTCCAGTGATATGAAGCAACGAGCCTGTAGAAGTCTTTATGTAGAGTCATCATTTATTGCATCTACTCTTAGCATAGCGTATATGCGTTAGATTTTATTTTGGGGTTAGGTAGATGAGCAAACTGAAGAAGGCTGCCACACCTGAAAAGCCTGTTACTGGCTGTGATAGCCTTGTGTTCGAAAGGCCTTCCTCTAGGCGCTTCCATAATAGAGTATTCGTAGTTATGGGTGCTCAATAGCTAGTAGACAAACCTCTTTCTTTCATTGGCATTCCGCGCGGCTTCAACCCAGGCAATACCGAGTCGAGATCCTTCCTCCTCAGCCCGCCATGCTCTATATCTAATCGGGCCAATTGACTCAGCCGACTTCAAAACATGACCGACTTCCATCTTTGGGTCGACCTTTCCCATTATAGGATGCTTCTTCTGCATGCCCAAGAGTGCAATCGACGACCGCAAAGGGATTTAGTGATACTTGACGTCCAAGTTCTCAGAATCCCCAGAAGAGTGGCAGCACTACTAGCATACCAGCCGCAGAGATCGCAGTGCGAAGCTGTTGAACTAGCCCAATGGTCCGGTTTCACGATGCCCTCCGCTTGAAAGAGCCTACTGTGTGCTCCCGCAATCTCAAGATTCCGGCCTATCCACTCCGGTCTGTGCGCCAAGCGCAACTGAATCACGCCCAAGACATCAAAAGTTCATCCACCGACTAACCGCCCTATAGTGACCGATGTCAACTCATGCATCCGAAAAATAGGCTGGCACGAACCATTGTGACATCACTCCTATGTCGAGATTGGTAATTGCCTTCACCTCCCTATCTGGGAAACTCAAAAGAGGTTCAGAAGTGCATGCTAATACTTTCTGCCCAGAAGCCTAGTACAAAGCTCTGGTTAAATATTAATAAGATATATTGTGCATTCCTTCATGTAGTCTCTTTGTGTATTCATCATCATAATTCCGGCGTAAGATCTAACTGTGATAACTCTTTTGATAGCTGGATAAACCCCCATGGTAGGACCTCCCAATCTACAAGATCGTTTTTCAAGGCTCCAAATAGCTTTTCATACACATTCGCCACTTCCCAACTATCCCATACGCCCTCGCGGCGACACATAGATCGCAATAGTGATATCGCTTTGCTTCGAATGTCGGCATCTTTGCACGAAGCGCAAATAGTAGAAAGCTCAGACACCAAATGGCCCCCAAAAGTGAAGAGTGGCCTAGTCTCGCTATCGTCCAGGGAGATAATCGCTTCAATCCTCTCGAGAATATTGCGGTAATCTTCTCTCTCAAAGCCTTCGTGGGGGGAATCCATCTTGACAAAAGCTGACCATGTAGCCTGGTGAAGTGATAGCATGGCCAGACGTCGTTGTTCTTGGGGCGGCAACTGCGAGCCCAGACAGCGAATCTTGAAAAGTTGAAACCTGGAGTTCCAGGTCTGGAATAATGGCCTTGAAGCATTGAGCGAAATTGTAAACCATTCAGCAGCTGGGTGCATATGGTCTACGCCACAACTAGATGTTTTCTGCCTGAGAAGGAAACTGTCGTAGAAAGAATTGAGAGAAGAGAGAAAGTCTTCGGCTTCAGCTAAACCAGAAAACTGTGTCTTGGATTGGCCCATTTCTGGCACCTGAGTCTGATGCTGTACATGAGAGAAGGAATCATCCCCTATGAAAGCAGCGACGTTTTGGCTGAGGGAGGAAAACATCTTCGTTAGAAGGTCAAGGAAATCATGCTCGTCCTGATATTTCTCCCGATTGCCAGATCCTTCTGGCGTGGACTGTCGTAATCGAACTGCCTCGCGAAAAGAATCGAGGAGCTGAAGGCCGGCACGTAGATGACGATCCGAGTCGGCATAACGCCGGTGCAAGCTTTCGATGCATATAAATATGGCGCAACAGATGAGTGTGGTCTTGATGTTGTCCTCCGAACTCTCTGCCATTAAGGGCTTAATGTACGAAATTGCTTCGCTATATTTCTGAACAGCTTGGCAGTCGTAATCCGTATCGTGGATTGCATCGGTCGAGCTTCCAGGATATGAAGCCATGAAAGATCGGTGAGAAACGCCAAGCGCACATAGCGCGTGCTTGATGGGCTCATTGGAGTGCGATAGCGGTAGAACGATATCATGCCAGAATCCTCTGGAGCCTCCAATTATCTCGAGATCGGGGATTGCGACTTTTCTGGCGTGATAATAAAGAGCATTGTCGGTTGAACAGAGGAGAATGCCATCCGCTAGAGCTGGTAGCAACGTCGTTACCGGCATAGAGCCAGCTTTACCCGGTCCGAGATGCGAGGAGGTAGAGGAAGACGGGGACGGGGAGGAAACAGAGAGTTCTTCCTTGTAAGAATATACAGGCTGAGACCTGAATTGCTCGTAGCCGTCGCATTGCCACCGATCTCTCAAGCACCGACGGCATGAAGGTTTGCTCTCATCACATTTCAAGTGCCGACGTCTAGATAGTCTTGTCAGTGATGAGATTATGCCGTTGTCCGCCCAACATGTGAGTTACTCACTTGCTGGAAACTATTAGCAGGGATCCTTCTCGATTCCCGTCAAAGACTTACCAGGTTAAGCACCCCGTCCTGACCTTGGGCACCTTGGCCCTTGTAAACTTCTTCCGCGGGACTTCTTGAGGCTGGGCCATCGCCATGTTGACCCGCAAGTTACGAGCCATCTAATGGGAAATGCATACCGGCGATTGTCTTCCTTTTTATGACATAGGGCACATAGGGCACTAGTGCAGCCCCAGAATGTCACTATTCAGACCATCTCACAGATCCTACTCGTGTCTTTCCGCAGTCGCATCCTATTGGTGTCACCGTAAGTCGATCCGCTTTTTCTTTTTCAGCTGGGCTATGTTTCAGCTAACTTTAGAGTTCATAACGGGCATTCAAAAGGCCGGGTGACATCATGCGAATTGGAATTGGTTATGGGGCACGGAACCAAACCGCCTTCTTTTTACCAGCCACTCACCAGACAATTGAGTCGCGTGTCCAGATTTATTTTAGGCATTTCGTATCGCTAGGGCTGGGTCGTATCCCCAGGAAATGGCTCGCTTACTAGTTAAGTGGCCCCAAGTTTTGCAGGGATTATCGTAACAATTGCCCGAAGTGTCCGTTTCACTGTTGAAACGTCCAAGCTTTACATCTGCCCCATGACAATCGGCAATCCTTCTCGGCGCTATCAATCTTTAGGGCCACTAGCCTTTCGCTGATAATCAACGATTGGCTTTCTTCTCTCTGGATTGTCGAGAAGAGGCAAGTCTCTGGGTGATTAAGGCGCCTCACGGCCTAATGAAAACGGAGTAATCCACACGATTCAACACGTAGCGGCGCTAGTGCGTCTTCAGAAGCGATGTACGATTTTCAGTGCACTCAGCGTGCAGCCTTGTTGACGGAACTTTCGGGTATGAGTCTTGATCCCCGTTGATTCTCCCCTACCATGTTTGACCATCGGACAGGGACGATCCTGTGGACAGCTGTAACTAGTACAATTTCCAGCCCTTTCCTTACTTGGAGATTTTTACGAGTCTTTTCCAAAGATCGTTAAATTTAATACCCACACGTGTGATGTCACTGAGGCTTGGTTCGGGGGTTTCCGAATAATACGGGCATGGGGCCTGCTCGCAAGACCAACGCAACTCCCGATGCATCCGCTTGGAATATATAAACAGTTGAATCATGTGTTGTTCACACACGTTAGATCCACGCACCAATCGCCATGCTCCGACTCAACAACCAGTCGTGGTCGGCACTGTCCTTGGCCCTGAAAGCCTCCCTCACTTTCTTTGTTCTCATTCTTTTCTATCAGGCCTATTGGTTTTACAACGAATGGGAAGGGTCTCACCCTGTCGATGACATCCTCGAGAACGACGCCGTTCCTCTTCTTCACCCTCATGGTGGAAGCGAATGTTTACCGCCTCTGAATTCTTCTCTCATCGACGAATCATATTCTATACTCAAGAGATGTCAACAGTTCGCACCGTATCCAATATCAGGAGCTCGTATAGCGACAGTAACAGCTCACTTTGGGACTCCTCAAGAACACTACCAGAGGGCACTGGAGACTCATCTACTGCATAGCATGATTCACGACACCCGCCTCGAGGTTATGTGCCATCCCGTTGTCGACTCGCTCTGGAACAAGCCCGCATTCATTCTGTCTTTACTACTAGATGAGATGATGAAGCCGGCCGAAGAGCGCCTGGAATGGTTGTTCTGGGTGGACCGAGATACCCTGATCCTCGACCAATGCCGCCCCATCTCGAACTTCCTCCCGCCTCAACCTTCAAGCGAACGTCGAGACACGGAACGCAGAAAGGAAACGGACGATGAAACACATTTGCTGGTCACGAATGACTGGAATGGGCTCAATAATGGCGTGTTCCTTGTCCGAGTCAACCAGTGGGCGATAGAACTATTTAGCGACATTGCTGCATTTCGGTATTATCGGCCAAATGTCTCACTCCCATTCACGGAACAAAGTGCGATGGAAATCGTCATGAACGAAACAAAATTCCGAAGAAACGTACAACTTGTCCCTCAGAAATGGTTTAATAGCTACGCCAAGGGAACACCCACTGAATTTGAAGAGAGACAGGATCTTGAGGGCTTGGAAGACTACCATGCCCGGCGTGGAGACTTTTTGATACATTTCGCGGGACGTCCAGGCAGGAACAAGTTGATCAATCAATGGGTCAAGATGTTGACGCGGACAAAGGGTGTGTGGGAACCGGAACAAGTTCAAAGGGATGTCACTCAAGGCATACAGAGGTTCTGGGCTAAGCTGGGGTATTCCACATAACGGTTGGGTAAAATCTGTCTTGTGTAATAAGGGGCTGATTAATTGTGATGTAGATGGTGGTTAGATAAAATATATTAGCTTTAATAGTCACGGCGTATGCAAGGGTTTGTTTTCTGTTCCCTAAAGATGCTTGGATTCTGTTCTTAAGGAATTGTGGGCAGGATCCTGGGATCCATTGCTTTTCCACATACGCCTCACAAGTTGCCTCCTCAGCAGCCATTTGATCGCATTCTCGAGGTCCACCACCGCCTTCTTTCCCTGGCTGAGATGCGAAAAGCTTCCCCAAAAGATATGCGGCATGCCAGGATAGATGTCCACCTTGGTCTCGACCCCATTATCCTCCCGCAGCAGTTGTTCATAAATCAAGTTCTCATCTCGCAAGATATCCATCCCGCAGACCTGAAAGTAAGTCCTGGGCAGATCTTTGTGTCCAGTCGGCCAGATGAATGGCACAAACATAGGGGACCCAGTATCGCCCTTGGCTGAGTCGTGAAAGATCTTTTCAAGGCCTGGAGTAAGAATTGGGTCGTTCTTGCATTCGGGTTGAGTACGAGAGAGATACATGTCCTTGTATTTCTCAGGTAGGGCATCCTCCGTCTCTGTGGGTAAGATGAGAGGCGCGAGGAGGAATAAGCCGGTTAGGGCAGGGCTTAGCTTGTTATCGCGGGCAAGGTGGCTAAGTACAGCAGTCATGTTACCACCAGCTGAAGAACCTCCGAGGACGAAGCCTTTCGACAGCGACACTCCGAGTTCAGACTCAGCATTGGCGGCAATCCACTGTAACCCATCCCAGGTATCGTTGATACTGGCCGGGAATGGGTCCTCGGGTCCTTGGCGATATGACGGAGCCAGGCACACAACACCGAGTTTCTGCACCAGGTTTCGACAAGATGCCTGTGCGTCTTCTGGAGAGCCGATTGTCCATCCACCGCCGTGGATATACACCACCAGAGGCGATGTTGAGTCTGATTTAACAGGAGGTTCGTAGACATGGGCACGTAGCTTGTGTCCGTCCCTTGCATCATAGTAAATGTCACGCTCAATAACCCCACTGTCAGGATTCGGAGGTTGATGGAGGCTCTTCATATACCACCTCAGACTTGCGATCACCTTGGCTGGATCAGAGGTGTCCATCTGGGGGATGTTGGCCGTTTTCAGAAACTGATTGGATCGTTAACATTTGTCATCGGTTGAGTGACACACGACCCAGTACCTCAGCCAGCTCGGGGTCCATGGCTGCTAGTTGCAGTCGCTCTTCGCGTGATAGAGTCATTGTGATGGTTGTGGAGATACCGTGACGCTATTGTGAGAGAGATAATGAGCATTATCAGCCAATTGCCATTGATCCAAATCACTATTTAACGCCAAGAGAGCTTTTAGCAATGGCGGTATTTGTATGAATCATCGTCAATTCATGAGCCTCGGCATTTTTCGCGACGCGGAGATACCGGGGTTTAAACGTTGTTAAGAAGTCTCTAAGCTGCCGAGTTTCCCGGTCAATACAACATCGTCAGATTTTAAGGATCCTGCCGGTGTTAAGATCGGGTTTAGGACAAATTTCCACCTGCAATTGTTTTCACCAGTGAAACTCTCACATGGACGATCGAAGAAGCTTGTTGAGCTGATTGATAATTATATCTTTGTTTGGGACAGCGTGGGAAGCGTGGGAAGAACCAATACCCTGCCGGGATAATTTGACACAGGAATTTTGATGCCCGGTCACCTTTATGAAATTAACATGGAAGACACTATTTATTTCCTGCTCCAACAAGTGCTGAACTACCTACGCCCTGCCTGCCCATTTACAGAAGCACGGGGAAAATCTAGGGCGCACAGGAGAACATCACCAAGAGTGCAGGCGATTATGTATGCAAGGACTTTTCATGCCCACCATTAAAGAGCCTTCTTGTTAAATTCATCATTTGTCGGTAATTTATTATAAAAGATATAGAAAGGAACAGAAAGAAAGCCTTGGTGTAAAGACTGTAACCGACTCAGCGCTGTCGTAAACGATTCCCGAGCTTTCTCTCAGGCCAAAATGGAGAATCTCAAACGAAGGACTGAATGAACTGTGTAACCTTACTCGACACCCTACTCGCAAGCGTAGTCTCCGACGACGTCGTAAAAGCACTCCTCTCTGTCTCGCACGAGCGTCTCCGCGACTGCATCTCCTTGACAAACTTGGGCCACGTGTTCGTCAACACAAGATACTTGATGTGGCTCTCAGCATCATCAAAGACACCCGGGCCGAAGCAATCAGGGATCTCGCCCGTGTAGCGCACCCTGCTCACCGCACCTGCTAGTGTTGTTCCGCTGCTTGAGCCTGATCCAGCCGAGGTGGGCAGCTCGAATGGTACCGCGGGGTCGACGCGTGCCTCGCCATATAAAACTCGGGTGGCCTTTTCGAAGATGTCTTCGAGGCACTTGAGGTCTGTTGACGAGAGGTTCAGAGGGAACTCGGCATCGCGGGGGCTGATAAAGTCGATGTAAATCTCCAGTGCGCGGTTGTAGGCTTCCAACCTCTGCTCCTTAGTTGGCTCCGCATACCACGATGCCCTCCATCTCGCAAGTCGTGTCAAGAAGGCAATGTTTTCTCCAGAAAAGTCACTGAGGGCTGAGAAGTCCTGGAGTGGACCGGGGTTATCGTCAAGGGTCTGGTTGAGGGCGCTCATGGTATAGAGGCGGTCGCCCAGGGACTCGTCCGAGTAATCCACCCTCTCACCCTTCTCTGCGCTCTGTGCAGATGAAAGTTTGCGGTCCATGGAACTTGTGTCCCTGAGTGTGGTTGTCTGCGACTCGGTCTCCCACTTGGCGTTGGTCGCGGCGGCGCGCTTGGCTAGGATCATTTGCCTGATGACCTGCCCGGCGGGGACGAAGACGGTAAAGATCTCGAACATGAGGACGGAAAGATGGATCCTGGAGTCGTTAGTGAGGTCTTCATTGAAGCTCAAGGGAATACTCACCATTGACTAGGAGAAAAATACATATTAACGGGCGCAAATGCAGGCATATAGCTCGCCATCAAAAACATGGGCGTCGCATGCAAGCTACAAAAACAAAGTCAGTCGTCTTAATGCCCAACCCGAACAGAGTCAACTCACTTGGAGATGCAGCATCCGATAGTCTGTGTTCGCCATCCCATGGTGTCGCGGATCCCCCAGGCTCGCCAGATGAGGACGGGAGCAACCTGCCAAAACATGATTAGCGATTGAATGCAGTGGGCGTTGGGCTGAAATGCTTACGATCCAAGTCCACACGACCTGCCAGAGCACAGAGGGCCACCATTCCCAGCCTCGACCCAGATCTACCAGCTGCTCGGGGAGTGTTGCGCCACGGAGCTCCGTTCCAGGAATGCCGTAGGTAGGATGGTACTTGCGGCATGCCAGCCACATGCCGACGGTAAGAAGGACCTGTTGGGGACGATCAGTGCTAAGAAAGAATCATGGGGAAGTAAGGTGAAGTACCTGGATGACCATGCCAAAGCCGATAAAAATCATGATGCGCTTGGTGTAATCTAGGTTGCGGAGGCGGCAGAGCCACGAGCCGTGGGAGCCATTACAGCCAACTCTACCACGAAGGTAGGGACTAGTAAACTGCTTCTGTAGCTTGGCCACGTGGAGGAAGCGACTGTTGGACGCGTGGAAAAGAGCGATACCGAGGGGGAACCAGATGCCCATAAAGAAATACTGGACGTCGTACGCGAGGACTATGGGCATCGTAGCCCCGACGGGGTATGTGATTTGTCCGAGAATCCAATACAGATGAAGAAAAGCAATTGCAGCAAAAGAAAGCGGAAGACCACGAAGCCTGAGGATGGGATTACGGCGGTTGACCCAGCAAAAGGCCATCCCGCCAAACACGAGGGTCGTCCATGTCACACAAAAAGACACATAAAAGACGCCGACGCGGTCCCAATTAGGCGGACTCGGTGGGAGCGTGTAAACCGAGAGGACTGGAACGTTGTCCATGGTATAAAGTTTTTACCAAAGGACAAGCTTCAGGAACAAAGTTAAGGAGTGACTAGAAGGATGAGAAGAATCTATAGAATTCCAGCCGTGAGGGGAAAACGGCACACCGAGAGGCCTTTATCTGCCTGCCCAGCTCCCGTCTCTCCCATTTCCTTTTCTTCGTCGGTTGGTGATTGATCGCCAGAGTCATCTCCACTTGACCCAGGCTCCGGGTTCACTCTAGAGCCGTGATCGTCGTGTTAGTGCCGATGGTCGACTCAGGGGGTCCGCGGCAGCTGCCCGTGAAAAGGAAAAAGCCGCATCCCCGCCGTCAAAAAAGTTTCACGGATAAGTAAAACACCAAGATCATCCAAGACATGGCATTTTGTTCGGGCCTTTCGAGGCGGTGAGGGCAAAAGCCACTGGCCACAGAATGGGAGATCTGGGTGACGTTTGTCGGATCTGCTACCCCTGTGCAACCTCGATCTCGTACCCACCAGCCGCACAGACTTATGACAACACTTGGGAGCTATAAACACGGCTCATTGTGGACACGGAGATCCAAATTTCCGAGACAGGCAGACACGGGAGAAATATAAAGGGCAGGACCCCAACTGTAGGATGATTAGTATTCACGTACTATTTTGCCAGGGACCTGCCAATTACCCCGATATTGACCATGTCACTCGGCCTTGGCGCTGATCACGAGATCGTTGGGACCGACAAATCTCGGGGACAGGGGTCTTTGCCTGTTATGCTTCTTTTCGCATCCCTTTCGCGACAATTAATGACTGCCGGATCTAGGCATTTGTGCACATGTCTTGCGTATTCCTGCTTTATCCATCTCGGCAAGTGTCGTGGCCACAAACGTCATCGTTCGGCAGTCGCCGGTTTCCCATCCCACACCTAGACAAAGCCTCCTCTAGATGAGATACATGGCCACTTCTGTCGACTCCCGCTCATGATTCCAGGACCTCGCCCTATAATTCCTGATAAAGCCCACACGTTGATATACATGCTCGTAGTCCTGCACCTCCTTCGCCTGCTTCTCGAGTACTTTCGGGTCCGCCTTTGCCAGCACCAAAGCCGAGTCATCGTCGTAAGCATTCCTCGTGCTGTGATTCGTGCAGAACCTGAGGCAGAAGAGCTCATTGCCTCCCAAATGGCGCAGCCGGAATAAACTGTCTGGCCTGTCGAACGGGCTTTTGTTGTCGTGGCCCTTCCTCTCTAGCCATCCGCCGTCGCTGGAGAGGGTTACAGGCAGGATGCGACCGGTTAGAAATATGTGGCCGGACTTGACCACTCCGAAGGGATTGTGCTCACTGCTGGGCTCGCAGTCGGTGCGGTCAAAGTCAACTTTGACGAAGTACTTGTCGTTCACAAAGGTCTCGAGTCCCCACGTCACGCCCCGGTAGGCGCTGAGCCAGCTCCAGCTCGGCGCGATGTACTTCAACTCATCACCAGAGTCGACCTCATCAGGGATCCAGCGCAAGTGATTGAGTAAATCCTTCTCCCACAACCCAGCGAGGTATTTTCCCGTCAGCTTGTTGGACCACTTAGTCGCCAGACCAGCAACGGCAGGCAACCCATCGGTTCTGAATGTGATTTGCTTCTGCGAATACTGAATGATCAAATCCCTCCAGAGCTCATGATGCTGGCTGAACTCTTTTGCTTCTCCTTCAAGTGGAACGTTTTCATTGTGCCATCTTGACATGAGGCTCTTCGTTCCTGTGATGTACTTGTGTCCTGTCTTGATGATGCGACGAGCTGGGACCAATGGGTCGTCTTCATGCTTGTCGAGCGCTCCGCACTCACACTCCATCGAGGAGAGGCAGTCAAACACAATTTCACTCTTGGTGTAATGGAGAATCCGGGTTGCCAGCAACCTCTCTTGGAAGCACCAGGCACGTGTCATCAGCGGATGATCGTTGACATCGCCAAGCCTCGTACCAGAAATCGGGTTTGCCGAGCCTTTGGCCATGTTAGGATCGGTGTTCCATCCAAAAACACCGTGCTGAATGGTTTTGCGCCCATAAACCTCGAATGGCTTGCCATCTGGGAAGGTTCCCGAGACTGTGACGAATGGTTCTCTCTGGAACAGACAACCACCCTCGCCGTCGACAGAACCCGTCGCTGCAAGGACCAGGTCAGCACCGTTATATATGGCGGCCATCTTGGCAGCTTCGATTTCCCAGTCCTTTTTGTCATCTTGGATGATGCATAGCGAGTCAATCCAAATGTACTGGATGCCCAGCTTTCTTGAAATCATCACAGCGTCCTGGAATGTTTTGGCAAGAGAACCAAACGGAATGTTCTTCTTCCAATTATCCAGCGTTTTCGTGGTGGAGATCAGGTGTTGGCTCTTACCCCAGCAGTGAGACAGGGCGATATACGGCTCGTCGATACGTTCCTCAGAATCATCATGCTCAAAGACATGTATTTCGTCATTTGACTCGGGGCCGATGTCGATCACTCGCTTCGGCAGACATCGTGTGGTCGCAGACACCGCTTCAGAACAGACCGCATGTGTCTCCTTGCAGGCTTTGATCCAGCCTTTGATCATGTCAAAGGAAGCCTCACAGCTCGGATCCGGTTCAATGTTCCTGGCAGACCCGCCGTACTCAGCTGGCAGGCTCCAGTCCGGCCTTTCGATAGTCGTGAAGCTACCAATAGTCGGCCATGGGCAAGGGAAACCTATATCTCATCAGTAAGGTGTTTGGAGATTCCAACTAGCATACAGTGTGGATCAGTCCTACCGGGCAGGGTGTACAGCTCATAGGCTTCAATAAACTCAAAGTCCGTTGCGCTGCTATCAGCAAACATGTCAAACTCGTCTGGAGAGCCTCCTCGAGCAAGCCTGACCCTCATAGCATTTCCCTTGCAAAAGACAATAACCAACCAAAGCTCGGGATCGCCAAAGTCCAGAGTTCCCTTGGTCAATTTTGTCATGGCCCGGTGGAGAAGTATACAAGATACACAGCCTTCCTTGACCGAGCCTAGCAAGTCTGGAAGATATACTTGAATCTCCCAGGATGTGTAATCAATCCGCCCAGACCCTGCCCAGGCTGGCGCTTCGTCAAGATCACCCCGCTTCTCGGCTGCAGCCGCGTTCCTAGATCCCGAATTCTCGTGCATCGCTATGCCGGCGAGAGGCACAACAGTAGCAGCCGAGCCGCCGTAGAAGTTCCAGCATGTTCGGCATAGTTTTGGGTCGTTTCTGATGTCATCTTCAGTATCTCCAAGAGGGAATGGTGGTTCGCGGAGGTGGAGTGAGGCCATTCTTGTCGAACCCCGCACTGCTGGACTACCAAGTCGAGTGAAGAATATGAGGTTGGCAGGCGGTGTTTTTAAATAGGTCCAAGAAAAGGAGAAGAAGTGGGAGCAAGCGTAGTGTGAAACTGAGACTGTAAGAAGGTGGGCTTTTGTGCCCAAGGCAGGGTTGTGTTTCGGCCCCCAATCAAAGTCATGTGATGACCCTGTCACACCGTCTATATCGATACCGCGACTGCTGTTTGTTATACAAAACGCCAGGTCTCGGAGGTCGTGATATATACTGTGGATTTGTTAAAATACTATGCTTAGAAAGTAGGCAATAGAACGCTAACCCAATTCCTGTCTATTCTAAGTGTTACCTCGGCTCTTTGTTGCCCATTTAAGTCACTGCCTACCCTTCTGTGGTCTCTGATACTAATACATTAGGCCCGACCTATCGATTTTCCGACGCTATATATGGCTGACACTGCAGCCTTTACATGACGAAGCCCCTGCCCCCATCATCCCAGGGGCTCGTGTCCAAGGTGCAGCACCGACTGACTCGAGGATACTAGCTGCCGTTCTCCTCTTCTTATCTTTAAGATCTTCATCAATGCCCGCTGCAATCAAGATATCAGCGGCCTCGTAAGCATAGGATCCCGGGCCATAGCTGGCTATGCTGTTGGCAATCCGGTGTAAAACCGTCTCGCCACGCCTATCCCTTCGGTTAGCGTCAGCTCCGGCATCCAGCAAGACTTTGATAGTTTCCGGTATGCCACCCCCCGGAAGCATGCTAAATAGACCTTCTACGGCCAACATGAGTGGAGTTCTTTTGGTTTTAAGTGATCCCAGATTGCAGTTGACCCCGCGCTTAAGAAGAAACTTGACAACTGGCACATCACAACCTACGCATGCATAGCCTAATGGAGTAAACTCCTTTATGCCTGATCCCAAACCATCCACGTCTGCTCCAGCCTGAAGTAAGAGACTCGCGTATTGAATAATTGTTGTTGAACCAAGCCAGGAGCATTCGGTAGCTTTTATCAGTGCCCGAGTTGCCTCGCGTCGTTTCGCCTTGCCCCCTTTCCATATGTTGTTTCCATAGCCAAGGAGAAGTCTGATCATGTCCACACGCTTCGAGGCGACAGCAGTGCAGAGGGGGCCCTCAAACTTACCAACCGGTTCAAGTTTCACACCCACAACTTCAATAAGTGTCTTTAGCATCCCTTCGTAGCCGCGATGAATAGCAGTGTACAAGGCGTAGCGGGGACGGGGCAACAAGCTCAAATGAGGATATTGCTCACTCAAAAGACGCACAATTTCCTCGTAGCCACCGAATACGGCGAGCTCTAGTGGGCTGCTCGCTCTTGTTTTGTGCAACGCCTGGCGTTCCAAGTCTGAGCGTTCAATGTGAGGGGCGAGGCGCATGAACAGGTCATGGATCCCGGGGGATTCCCATACTAACAGCTGCGGATAGTAGCCGTAGGCTATTGAGCGGAGGCTCGTCAATCGCGCATAATAAAGGCCGCCTTTGGTTTCGAGTATGAAGCGGACGATGGCTTCCAGGCCGAGCAATGCCGCTAGATGCAGGCTGTAAAGGTGGACTGGCCAGAAGAAATCCTCTCGAGAAGGGGCAGTGCTGAGGTTGTCGATCATACCGAAACGCCCTGCAACTCTGCGGTATTCTGCCCACTTCGGAAGAGAGCGGCCCCAACTTGTGAGCAAGTAGCCCGAATATTTCTGCCTGACATCTAGAGGTGCTCTCGACGGAGATTGTGATTGCGACATCAGGTAAGCGAACCAGAACTCCCGCGCTTGGGAGCCCTTCTTCAAGAAGGCTAACGCTGATTTGGCTAATAAACTGTCATGGGGCTGGCGAGAGCACTCTCGGAGATGGACGAACCAAAAGTTTGCAGCATACCGAAGCAGGAAGGATCTGCCGACTTCACCAAACGGTTCTTGAAACCATAGAGGAAGGTTCTTCTGGAGTACCTCCAAGCATCCCGCTGCAAGCGACTCGTGGGTCATATGTGATGTTATGCGGAAGAATTCTAGTTGCTGTTTCGTATCTATCGCACTCCGAACAAGGTAATCTTTGGCGGATTGGTGTATAAGTTGAATGGTTTGTATTGTTTCTGCTCGATCCTTGAAAAAGATGGGATATGTTCTAACTCTGTGCTTGATGGTGAGAATCGGACTGCAGAATTCTAGACAAGCTTCTATGCTCTCTTCTCTGTTATTCAGCCCAGAAGACCTTAATGACTGATTCTTCATGAGGGCCTCTAGCTCGCTGAGGCTGAGTGGCTCAAATGCCAGAGTCACCCAGCTCAAGAGCAGACGAACTCTTTCCCGGTGCCCGTCAGGAATTTCGAGGAGAATTCTGGCGTAAATGGTGTCTAAGTCCTCTGGCAGACTCCTAAGGCATCTGGGGATTTCGCTTGCGGACCTTTTCCGGAGATCCTGGGCAACAAAACCGACCCACAGGAAAGTTCCGTTCGCCTTGTCCCTTAGAATCCTCTTGACCTCTTGCTGAAGGTCCAGGGGCCAGCTTTTCTCTTGCGCAATCTCGCTCACACGGTTTTCGATAAAGATGGTGATGTCTCTGCCTATCTCTTCGTCCGAGTCTGGATCCAGACGAATTCTTGGTAGATTCCACAGCGAATTTAGGTGCTGGGTTCGTGGCGGCCGACTGCATATGATGACCCTGCATTTTCGAAGACTCGGTTCGGTAGAGGCAAGCAGCTGCGAAAACTTGTCCGAGAGGCTATTGATCGAGACATCATCACACTCGTCTAGGCCATCTATGATGCAGGTGATTGTCCCCGACAGGGGATCTTTGACCATGTCGAGAAAGAGCCGCCACAGCATTTCAGTCGAGTTGGATCCTACAAATGTCTGTGCATCGCCGCCTCTTGACTCGAGTTCCTTTAGCCCATGCCCCATGAGTTTTGGACGGAGTCTGCAAAGCTGCCATATGAGTCCTTGAAGAACAGATGTAGATGAGTTGCGCTTGAGGTCTCGATTGTCGCAGAAGAAATAGATGACGGTTTCCGTGGCAGTGCTTTTTGCTAATTCCTCGAGCTGCTCGGTAAGGAAAATGGCGATCATAGATTTGCCTCTACCGGGGCCTCCTTGGATCAGAAGGCCACGCGAATCCGTCGAGGTCGAAAGCCAAGAACGATATGTAAGTGTCTCGGTTATCCAGGTACATGTCCCTTCCACTCGACGGCCCTTTGTTGTGATAAGGGCGGAGCGATCATCTCGTGGATCTGTCACAAACAAGGCCCGCAGAAGTCTCGATTCCTCGTCACCAGGTGTTGAGTACTTTAAACTATTTTCGAAGACATTCTTTAGTTCCTCAAGAAATGATCTATCGAGCAGACGATTAGTAAGTTTCTTCCTTCTCTGGGCCTGCGACACCTACTGTGAAGGTTGGGAATAACTCCGATGAGCCAAGAGAGACATCTGATCTCTCTGCAGCTCATCGAAGAGCTGTGTGACCTCATCTCCCTCCAGCTTAGCAATCAGTGCTTTGGACACTTTTTTGAGGACATTGTCGCTTCCAGAGGTGCCGACTCGCTCAAGGTGGGCAAGAATCTTGCTGACTGTTTCTTGACAGTGTTCCAGAACTCTCTTCGTTAGTTTGAGATGCTCCGGGTCATCATGTTGCTCTGTGTGAAGCTGAATATTCTCCGCTATTTCGGTAAAAGTCTCCAATTGGCGAGTCTTTGCTTTGATGGACGCTGAAGAGACATCAAGACTGTGAATCAGCTTGATGACATTAAACGAAATGCCTGCAAGTTGGATTGCGGCAGCTGCGACCCCGACAGCTTCCGCCATGCTGTAGACAAGCAACTAGAAGCTGTTCGATGTTCAAATCCGTCGCGGCAACGGCAATTGCCGGTGGGTTGATGTGAGGATGAAAACCTGGCGATCAGGTTGCCTCACGGCCTGCCCTCGGAATTCCTGACTCGAGTCTGTTGCCTTAGGCAGACGGGGCGCGTAGGATGCGACATTTTGGGTGTCTTGCAGGATGAAAAGACCAATCATGGCGGCCCATGGGCTACGAGGCCTGTTCGGCTGAGGCAAATGCGCTGCTGATCGGTTCAAAAAATAATCAGGCTGGCGTCGCAACGGTACCTGGGCGTCTTCGCCTTCGACTGCGCCACACAGCTGAAAGAATGGATTGTGGGAAGACAATTAGTAGGTGTGTCTAAAGGCTGCACATTGGAAACAATTATTGGTGCACGATTTTTGATATAGGTGATTAATAAATCTATGCCAGTTAAGATTTTAGTTATTATTAAACACCAAAATAATATACTAAATAAACTTTTCTGATACTTTAAATAATACTAGCTATGCTATGTCTCCGTAATAATGCTACGACTACTATTTGTCGACAAATAATTTTCTTGAGTGTTGTGCGAAATACAATGAAGCCTCACTGGCCAGAGACAGCACCAAGGAGACGGTGAATCACTATGCATTGACCATTTCCAGAGAATCGAATTTAAAGATACATCTACCGCGCAAGAAGCTTCTCTTCTGAGAGATTCGAGAATAATAATTCTCTCATAAAAAGATCTGAAAGTGCGACAAAAGAACCTCTCAAACCTCAACGACTAACCTTTCCTCTCCGCGCAACTCTCTCCAACGATTCGTCGACTCCAGAACCTCCGAGCAGCCCTTGAGTAAAAACCCCCATTTCTTGACAAACCCTTCACTGACTTCCCATCCAGATGCAAGCCAAGGCTGTTCCCAAACCAGTAGGCCGCATCGTTCTAAATCGTCGAAGCCCTCGTACACACGTAATCCCAGGTCAAGCAGAAGCTCACGGTTGTCGTAAGTGCCGGCCATGAGCATCATGTTATCGCGCAGTGTTGGGAAGGGGATGGCGCTGATCCAGAAGTCGGGACTCATTGAGCGCTGTAAAAGTGTAGGTTGGAGATCTTGTGGGACCTTGTGGGTTGGCGTGATATCGATCGTGGGAACACCGAGCGAGGTCGTGCATCCTGGTGGAAGGTGGTCTTGCAGAGACAGTAGGGCCACATTGAACATCATGGCGCGTATCACGTTGTATTGAACAAGTGTGATGAGACAATGATCTGGTGCAAGCGGGAAGACTATCGGGTATGGTGGTTGATCGAATGTAGCAAGCGTCGAGTAAGGTAGAAGCGGCGGTATAAGCCTGCTATTCTTGCAGAATATTCCCTTGCTTACCGCATGTTTGACAGTTTGGAGTCCGGATCCTCTCCGTCCATCTTTCAAAGGGGGAGTGAAAATTGCGGAGTTCTGTCCAAAGGTCCCATTCTCTTGCTGTTTAACACCAACTAGCATCCCATGGCCTTGCCAGCGGGAACCGGCATCATTGACGAGTGTTTTGGACCGATTAGTGGCCCGTCTCCTCTCACCTGACTTTTTGTTAGCCGCAGGGCCTAAAGCCAACATGGAATGCTGGGTAGGGATCATCGACCGGTTGGTTTCTTGGTGTCTAGGAGACTGGTTAGACTCACGCCAAGATCTCTGCCGCAAGCGGTTCTGTCTTTTTCTCCTCTCTACCGGGTCTGTGATGCCGACCCAATCATCTTCCTCGGATGCCATCTGACGGATTTGAAGAAGCCCGGCCATAAATACGGCGCTTGGTAATTCGGGATGATGGCAAGGCCGGATCTTGCTTTGTAATTCGACCGAGGCGTTGAGTTGATCCGCCGCCCGGGCGGTAGCGGATCCAACCGCGGAGATACTGGCTATTGACGAGTAGTTTCTGAGAAATCAAGGTAGCATGAAGGATCTTCTCTGCCTTCACGGAGATTGATGGAGTGGTTACGTTTCTCATGTTGCTAAAATAGGGTTGCTTATTTCTCACGGGGGCCATCAGCTGCAAGCGCGTTACGCGCTAGCACTAATTGGGACAAAGTGCGAGTAACGAGTGGATCAACCTGATTTCTGTCATTGATCATAAGCAACTAGGACAAATGAACCTGGTGTTAGACTGTTGGGTCAAGCATGTCTGAGCTGCTGGTGAATGCAGTATAAAATCCCTAGATCCCTCGCCATTTATTGTCTTAAAAACAATCGTTTAGCTTCTTTTCGCTTACTGCGATTTGCCATAAGCCCCCGGATCTTAGCATTCCGTCATCGTACTGCAGCCAAGATGTCTTCAGCGAAGCCAACCATTGCCTGCTTTGGCGCTACAGGAGGATGTGTTGCAGCAGCCCTAGCAGGCGCGCTCAAAGAAGGCCATCATTGCACTGCTCGTACGTCGCCCGTGTTTTCATGTAATAACTTCTCCAGTGCTAATTCTTCTTAGTGGCACGAACCCCCGAAAAACTACGCAACCTTCTCACGACCGAACACAGCATCCCGCCAGCCACAGTTGACCAATATCTTGCCATTTACCGGGGCGACGTGAAGGACCCGGCCGCTGTCGCAAAAGCCCTCGTTAACCCGACGAATAAAAATCTCCTTGTCGACGTTATCCTCAGCGGCGTTGGTGCATACCCAACGTTTCAATGGAGCATTAAACGGCCCCTTCCTCTTACCGATCCAACGATCTGCGAAGATACCATTGAGACGATTTATACCGCTCTCTCAAATCTTTTCGCTTCCTCGGTTACTAGCACTAGTACCGGCCAGAAACCGCTGCTCGTAGTAGTGAGCACCTCGGGGTGCGGGAGAAACCGAGGTATTCCCTTGCCCATCTATCTCCAGTACCATTACATTTTGTCATCACCCTTGGCAGACAAGAAGAATATGGAAAAGGTAGTTATGGGAGACAGGGGTAGGCACGTGCGAGACTTTGTCATAATGCGGCCGTTATTCTTGACGGATGGAGCGGCGAGGGGCGATGATCATCTCAGGGTAGGATGGGAATGGGGCATTGATCGAGGCGAAGATGAAGTCAAGGAGCCAGGCCCTGTGATTGGTTACTATATCAGTCGGAAGGACGTCGGGGAGTGGACATTCAACCATGTGATAGCTCAAGGTGGATGGGAAGGAAAGTGTGTTTATTTAACCTACTGAGGAAAGTTGTTGATACAGAGTTGCCTACAGGAACTTGAGAGTCAGACGAGCAGTGCTGATAAGAACCAGATTAGAACACTAATCTAGATGCCTCCTATTTGCTGTTTCATACAATAGTAACTGGTCTCAAATCTCCAAATGGTGGAGAAACTGATGTGGAACATTTCTACTACCTTACCTGGCTATTCTGCATGTTACTTGGAAACACGGAGACGTAACTCGCGTATGCTATAAGCTGTTTTCATTTCTAAAGCTGAGTTAACCCCTTTTGCTAAACCACTGCTAAGTAATAACCAATGCTCGGCTGAGGTCGAGTGACCTGAGGTGTTTTTCCCAAGGCCGCAAAAGCGCTCAACACATCTCCACAGACTTGAGGGCCTAAGCCCTTGAGTTGGCTGATATGGATAGAAGAAGGTAAAGGATTGTAATACAGGTTTAATCAATGACAACATTGCATGCGAATGAGTGAAATACAAGGCTACGGGGCATTTGCGGGTGGTGAATGGAGTTTCAGAAGTCGAACAAAAGCCGACGCTCTGCCATATTAGGCATGGGCCTGTCTTGTCTGAAGCACATGTAATTGGAGCCACTCCCGGCACCAAGTTGATCACCAGAGGGTGCCTAACCTCTTTCTTTGATCCGACGTGCCACTGCAACGTGCTCTCCCAACCGCCGAAACAGCTCCGGAATTGGCGATTTGAACGGCCCTCTTCTGCATTCAGACGCTCAACACTGAAGTCACCTCGAGTTTTGCTGAATCAGACAAGACAATCACGACCAGTTGCTGCAAGACTATTGAACGACTTTTATATGTAGGACACCTTCATATTCAAGTACTCCGATTTGGAGGGGGTATTTATGAGCATCAAAATCGCATATCCATCGTCTATGGTATACATTAAATATAATCTAGATACAAGAAGGTATGTCTAAAAGGTGTGAAATCCACTCAGTATGAGCTAGCGAATTGCCACAGAAATTCTCCAGCCTCCAATACTCGAGTGTTTTTGGCACTGTAGAAGACATTTACAGAAGGGCAATAGCACCAATCAAGGCGAGGACACCGGCGGGGACAACCTGGGCAGCACCAGCCGTGACGACGGTAGGAGTGGCAGGAGGAGCAACAGGGCCAGTGGTGGCAGGCTTGGTAGGGACAACAGGAGGGTACTCGGTGGTACCAGCAGGAGGAGCATAGCCAGTGGGCACGATGGGCTTGGTGGTGGTGAAGTGGCAGTCGGTGACAGTGATGGTGCCGGGCTCAGTGACGGGGATGGTCTTGTTGCCGAAGGTGAGGGTGGTCGGCTCAGGGCAGTAGGTGGTCAAACTGGTGACGACCTCGGTGGTGTAGGCAGGCTGAGTAGGCTTGCCACCAGCCTTGCAAGCAGTAGGCTTGACAAACTTGCCGCTCTCCCAGGGGTTGTAGTTGAGGCAAGCAGCGTACTCGGCAGCGCAGGTAGCCATGTTGGCATCGGCAGCACCACGGCACTCATCGTACTTGTCAGAGCACATCTCAGCGCAGTCCTTGGTGTGGGTAGTCTCGGAAGGAGGAGCGTAGCCAGTGCCGGTAGGCTTGACGGGCTTAGTGATGGTGCAAGAGCAGTTCTCGATGGTCAGAGTGGTGGCCTTGGTGACGGTGTAGGTCTTGTCATCGTAGGTGAGGGTGGTGGGACCGGGGCAGTAGGTGGTCAGATGGGTGACGACCTCGGTGGTGTAGACTGGGGTAGACTCGTTGGAGGGAGCCTTGTAGGGAGAGGCCTGCGCAGCGCCCAGGAGGATGCTGGCAATGGCGGCAGTCTGGATGAAACCCATGGCGACGGTTGTTTTGCGTTGATGCTGTGGTATGATTGATCGAGCGAATGAAGGTGAGAGCACGCAAAAGGTCTGGTTGAAACGAGTGTGATTGTCGAGTCTGGGATGGAAGGAAAAGAGAAGCTGTTATGGAACAGACCATGGGCCTTTATAACATGGCTCAGCTCGATCCCCAGTTGATCAATACGAACTTTGTCTCCACCCGGAACTCGATGTGGGGAACCTCGTGTTTGTCTAATGAGATTCTATACGAACAAGCAATTTCAACTCCCAAGTCCGAGGCTATCTTGTGGGGCCCTCTCCGGAACTCGGGCCCCCTCGCTGATGCCGACGCCCGATAATTGGGCAGGTTCTAAGGAAACGGCTTTGACCAAGTGCTAGACGAGCAAGTAGGGCTCCCATTGGGGGATGCTATACGACGAGCCGCCGGAATATGGCATCCCCTGAACAACCAGTGCGTACGATTATTGAAGCGGATTGACCATCGCCGATGCACTGCACCAAAGTTGCCCCTTGTTAGTTCAGGGGAACATTCTTTCCCCTGGAACTAAGTTGGTACTATTTGTGTACAGTAAGATTGGTCGTCTGACAGAGCTAGTCTAAGAGAACTCTAACCTAAAACAGCTTGTCCGCGGGCGGCGTTAGGCGCCTTTGCACTAGACAAAAACACTGCTCTCCAACAAGCGTCGGCCTACCCTACGTGTATTTCGATGAGGGAAAAGTAGTGGTAATTTTATAGTAGACCTTGATTATGAACAAACGTGGGAAGTAATCGAATCCCCGAGGCATGGCCAAATTCCCTAGATCTTGACCGACGAGTCAATGTACCTCAAGAGGGGGAGATGTTCATTCATGATAAATCGTCTATCGACCTGAATGGGCTCTCCTATTATTATCTGATTTCTGGATTGCGCAAGGGTACACACAAACATGACTTGAGCTTTTCCAAGAAGGACTCCAATTGAATCGCCAATGGCTGCGGTATGTTACAACTAGGCGAGTAATGACCCCTAACACTATTCCTGTGTTGAAGGGAAATTGATCTAACTAGAGTTGACGGTATTTCTGGCAGCATGAATACAGGTCACTCGGATGATCCAAAAATAGCCTCCAATTTAGGAAGGCCGGGCCGTGGCACCTTATTGGCCGCCACAGCTCCATCTGACACGTGATGCTAATGTCACGTGTCCCCTCCTTAAGGGGATACTTCATGTATCAAGCATCTTCCGCGAGCTTTGAAGTTCGAACACGACCAGCCTGGGCCCCCGCACCTCCGTCATCATTTCGGGACTCCTTTATTATGCTTCCAGGAACTTGTCATAGCATCTTGCTCCTTTTTAAGCCTATAAGATTAAAGTGCCGATCGGTCGCAAGCCCTTTCTCTCGTGTGATACGACTTTGATTGACGTACTAGATATGCGATCCTTGGTTCGAAGATGTAAAATAGGTTAGTGCCGAGCCCGGCATTGGTCAGTGCATCAACAAACCCGATGACGAGCCTCAGCATACATATGATCATCGAACCTAGAGTCACAGGAAGGTCTCGGCTCATAGATCCGAAAAGTCCATCCGAAAGGTCTGGGCTTCCACCCTTGTGTAGGCGATCAGGGGATGTAGTAATAATAGTATCTGTTCAACCGCAATCAATTCCCGTGGCTCGTAAGCTCAAGACAAAACTCATTAGCGTCAATCTTCCAAACCCACATCTGGCTTATCGTGAGCATTCTACTCGTCTCCAAAGTGATTCCGCTACCTTTTTTTCATTTTGTAGGCGCCTGGTCTCCTTTACCACGACCTGGTCCGTATCACCGTAAACTGTATCATCAAAGTGGTAAGATTCGTCTAGTTTGCATGGGACGTGAACGTCCGCTGGTCTATCGTCTTCCTGCTGCCTAGTCACTACTTCCCTGTTAATAAAGTCTTTCAGCCTTTTGAATGGCTCAAAAGGTTAGTAGCTATGGATGATCAACATATTGACCCAATAGTGCCACTTATCTAATAAAGTCAGACAGAAGAGTTAACTTGGTGTGTCCATGTTCGTGATATTTTATGATATACACCACATCTAAATAGCCCAACAACCATCAAGGCCCACCTAAACCAATATATTTGAGAAATCTACCTTGCCAACAGCTGACACGGGCCGACAGTAATATGTGAGAGAATGGGACAGTGGAAGGAGTATCTGGCCGCAGCTTATAGTCCATCTAATCTTCATTAGGGAACGATTTCCTTAACCGAAACAAAACTAATGACTGCAATGCGAATTTAAAAACAGGCCCGAATAGCAGTAATTAGTCGAGATTTCCTTGCCACATTGAGGTGAAGATCTAGGCAAAGTTACTAGAGTTTAATAAAATTAAATATAAAAGCTCTACTTTGAATAGGAATAGAGCCGTTAGATAGTAATAGTTATATATAGCAACTAAATATTTCCGCAGCATATAATATAATTAATTCGCATTGACTGGGGTTTCTGACTACCCATTACCACGAATATCGATGCAATAGCACTCGATAAACTTCCCTGATACTCTAAGCAATGCTCAAATATGCTCCGTCTCTGCGACGACACTCTGAGTGTCAAGGGACTTTCCTCGGGGCAAAACCCCAGCAGCAGCATCTGAAATGAGGGGATTCGCATCAGGGCCGTCAAAGACGACAGCAATCTCTTCCAGGGTTCTACCCTTTGTCTCCGGAAACAGGAACCAGATGGTAGGAATCATTGCTGCGAGAGTGCCAATGTAGACAAAGTAAAACTTCCACTGAATGGCGTCGAGAGCAATCGGATTGACATATTCTGGATCCCATGTTAGAGCTTACCAAATGGCAGAAAAAGTGGGCAGCTTACGGTTAAAGAAGCCTGCTCCAAAGACGACACTCAGGTTGATGCTCAAACCCTTGGACCGAAGGTCGAATGGCAAAATCTCGACTGGATAGGCAATGGACAGCGGGGTGAAAGCAATGTCGTAGAAACCAAAGAAGATGAAGAGAAAGGGCACCACGGCGTTTCCGGCAGCCTTCGTACCATGTTCCGCAAAGGTAGCAGACAAGGCTGTGACGACAATAAAAGCGCACAGCATGCCGGTGGCGGAAATAAGCCAGAGGGGGCGTCGGCCATATCGCTCAGCAGCCATGGCGCCACAGGCAGCCAGAATAGCATTCCAGACTTGCAGACCGAGGTTGATCCCAGCCTGGGATACAGGGTCGGTGACACCAACGCTCTTCAGAATCGGCGCGAGGTAGTAAGAAACAATGCCTAAGTAGATCAGATTAGTACAAGAGTTTGTGTTGCAAAGGCCACTGCTCACCGTTTCCAGCCCACTGAATCATGAAGCCAACCAAAATACAGATCAACAAGCGATGGCGGTTTCCCTTGGTCTTGAAGAACGACATCATGCCAGTTGTTTTGGCCATATTACGCTCTTGCTCAATGACAGCGCAGATCTCTTTGAACTCAAAGTCGACAAGCTCATCCGACGAGTCACCGTTGGCATGATACTTGACCAGGATCTGAAGCGCCTCGCCATGCCTGCCCTTTGAGATCAACCACCTCGGAGACTCTGGGATCACAAGTAGGCCGACGAGCTGCAGGGCGGGGAAGAAGCCCTGGAATAGAACAGGGAGTCTCCAGCTCCAACTGCCGCTCATGTGTAGTGTTCCAATCGTAACGACTGCGGATAAGATGGCGCCCCAGAACCAGATCGCCTGGAAGAGGTTGGTGACGTTTGCGCGGTGTCGGGGATGAGCGATCTCGGTTGTTAGAGGTGGGGCTGAGGTTTGAGCGAAGCCGAGACCAATGCCGAGCATGATTTTTGTACCCAAGAATGCCCATGGCCCGCTGGTGAATGCTTGGATGATTGCCGCCGCGATCATGATAGATGATCCAAGGGCGATGGTGAACCGACGACCCATCCAATCACTGACATAAGCGGCAGGAATGAACGTTGGCAGGCCTCCGAGGCTAATGCCGGCGATGATAAGGCCCAGAATGCTTGGGCTGACATCCCCAATGTTGTCACTCCCTTGAAGCTTGTAAGCAGGCATCATAAAAACACCGACTTGACTCACATTGCTCAATGGTCAACAAGCCATTCATTAGGCTACCATCAAATCTGAAGACTAATTTAGCATTGCCTTATGATGTTGCATCAGATTGGTCGGTCATACCCATTGGCGGCAGCTGATGAGAACATGAAGGCAATCCCCATGTTGAGTTTCCTCAACCCAGGATCTTGGATCCATTTCTCGTTGGTGTTATTGCGGTACCTTTTGTAAACCTCATTGCCTGATGTGAGGCTTGCCTTAGGCTTGTGACCCATGGTTTCAAGAAGCTGAAGGATGACAGTAGATTGTGGTGTGGGAGATGGAGTTGGAAGTGTTGTTTGAACGGTTAGCAAGTTGGCGGCTCTTGCTTGCCTTTATATCAATTTCTTCAGTTGAAGCATCATAGTTTGCCTTTAGCTGGCTAGTCATACCATCAATAGCTCTGCAGCCGTTAAAGTCCGGGGTGCTCCGAATCCGGGGCCAGAAGCAGTTAAACCGTCACCCCATGGAGATCATGGGTTGCCGTCTAAATTCTCTGGCCTCTCCACAAACCTGGTGATTTTTCACGACTACGAACCCGGGGATGAGAATTGGGAGACGTCATTGGCGGGAAGATTGTCGGAAAGATTGGGTGCTTGCATTAGGTGGTGGCCAAACCGGCGACCCGGCGCTAGCGGAAGGATTCTCGGGAAGATTCTCGGGAGGATTCCCGGCAAGATTGCTGTGGTGGTGTTGCGCTCTGATGTTGTGTACCACGAGTTATCATGTGTGTCTTACGGATGAATTTCTCGTTTAATATGTGACATCAGGTAGAGTGTCAGCCATCTCTCACATGTCGGCCCCTACGATGGTTTAAAGGTCGCCGACAGTCCATGGTCAATCCCCTTCACATTCCTTCAGCACACAACCTTTGCTATCACCGCCATGCCCATCGCAACACCAACCACTGAAACAAGCCCTGTCAAGCAGGCCTGGTGGAAGGAAGCCTCAGTTTACCAAATCTATCCTTCCTCCTTCAAAGACTCAAACGGAGATGGCGTCGGCGATATCCCCGGTGTGATTGAGAAGCTCGACTACTTCAAGCAGCTGGGTGTCGACATCGTCTGGCTATGCCCTGTTTATCCATCTCCAAGGGTCGACATGGGCTACGATGTTGCGGATTATCGCGACATTGACCCGCAATATGGAACCATGGCCGACGTTGAAAGACTTATCGATGGTCTTCATGCGCGAGGCCTCAAGTTTTTGATGGATCTTGTTGTCAACCACACTTCGGACCAGGTACCTCAATTGAGACTCGCCTTTTCCTTTCTCACCAGGCTGACACACTACATAACAGCACCAATGGTTCCAAGAATCCAAATCCTCCCGAGACAGCCCCTACCGCGATTGGTACATCTGGAAGAAGCCCAAGTACGACGCGAATGGCCAGCGCCAGCCGCCCAATAACTGGGGTTCCTACTTCGGAGGTAATTATCACCGGCAGTATCCTATCCACCTGACCACTAAAGCTAAACGATGTGGCAGGAAGCGCGTGGGAATACGATGCAGCCTCTGGCGAATACTATCTCCACCTCTTCGCCAAAGAACAGCCCGACCTCAACTGGGAACACCCTCCCGTCCGCGAAGCCGTCCACGACATAATTCGTTTCTGGTTGGACAAAGGTGTTGATGGATTCCGGTATGCTTTCCACACCCGCTCGAAGTGGCTTTACTGACGCGCGAAGAATGGACGTCATCAACTTCATCAGCAAGAAAGATGGGCTCCCCGATGCACAAATCTCGATTCCCACTGCCAAGTACCAGCACGGTGCCGAACACTATGCTTCCGGACCTCGACTCCACGAATACCTACAAGACATTGGAAAGATTCTTAAAGAATACGACGCCTTCTCGGTGGGCGAGATGCCCTCGGTGGATGATCCCAAGGAAGTCATCAAGAGTGTCGGGGAAAGCCGAGGCGAGCTCAACATGATCTTTAACTTTGACATGTAAGTTCCACACTTCAAAGGCGTCCACAATTGCTAAGTGCCTCAGTGTGGACATGGATCACGGCGATGAAGGCAAATTCTCACCTCGCAAATGGGCCATGCAAGACCTCAAGTCCATCGTCAACAAATGGCAGACCTTCATGTACAAGAACCGAGGCTGGAACGCCCTCTACCTCGAGAACCACGATCAGTCACGGACGGTATCACGCTGGGGATCCGACAAGCCCGAGTACCGAACCCTCGCGTCGCAAATGTTCGCTACATTCCTTTGCTTCCAGAGCGGAACCGTGTTTGTCTACCAAGGCCAAGAGCTGGGCATGGCCAATATGCCTGAGAGCTGGGACATTTCGGAGCACCGAGACCTAGAGACTCTCAACCATTGGGAAGAGTGAGTGCTTCTGTCTTGAATTGCAGATTAGTGCTAACGCTGGTGCGTGCTAAGGTTAAACCAAATCTCGCCGTCAGACGCGGCGGCGCTCGCCACCGCGCGGAAAGAATACCAGCTCAAGTCCCGCGATCATGCCCGAACCCCAGTACAAGTTAGTAACGCACCACCTTACTCGGAACAGAAGACTAATACTTTCAGTGGGATTCGAGTGCAAACGCCGGTTTTACAACCGGAACTCCCTGGATCAGGGTAAATGACGACTACACAGTTTACAACGCGGAGAGCCAGGTTTCTACTCCAGGCAGTATCTTTGAGTACTGGCGCTCCTCTCTAGCCCTTCGAAAGGAATTGCGAGACGTCATTATCTATGGAGACTTTGAGCTCATCGATGCAGACAATGAAGATGTCTTTGCGTATACACGGACAAATAACGGCCAGAAAGCAACTGTTGTCTGCAACTTCCGAGAAACAGAGATCACATGGGCTGTTCCTCAGTCGACGAGTCTAGGATCATCGAAGGTCTTGCTGTCTAATTACTCAGAGGTCGATCTTTCAAGGGAAGCGCTTGTTCTCCGACCATTCGAAGCTTTTGTGTGCGTCTCAAATAGAGATTGAGCATAGCTACAAGATAGAAAGGTATTCTTGAGTAAATCGAATCAGGGCATAGTAGACTGGCTTGCAGGAACCGGGGGGTATGTAGTTCGGACAGAATGCTACACCACAATTCCTTCTATTCACCAACTATCCTCTTGGGCCTCGAGGTCCTCTGAGACATCAGTGATTTGCATTAACTGGCCGGGTCCTATTAATGCACAGGCCATCATTTTCTCTCGAAGTAACGTGAGTAGGGCGGGATCTCCTGTTGTTCTCAGCGAGGTAATCCAGCTACTCAGCGCGCAGAGTATCTCTCGTGGGCCAACATGAACGGAACCAACGTCTGCCAGGTCGGGGGCGCAGATGATGACGTCGGCCACCGAACTCGCTACCTCGAATAATTTGGACATCTGGTCCTTAGTCAACTCTATCACAAAAACAGACGCGGTTAGCAGGACGTACCATTCCGGGACCATGTGCTTCGAGGGCACAGGATGACAGAGTAGTCAGCTTTGCCAGTAAATCTCTCGCCACCGACATGGGGAATGAGACGCTGAGACCTTGATCGTTCGGGTCTGTGGTAGCATCGACGTACGGAATCGCGGCTTTCCACAGAACAACACGTAGCCAAGAGTCGGTCACCACAATGTCGGCTCGTTGCACTTCATTGTCGCAGAACGGAAACGGGTTTGTCCTCCGGAGTTGCGTGCTGATGGCCCCGAGTAAGCCGTTGTGTTGTGACCTGATGTCTCGAGGACAGGCATCGTCAAATGACTGAAATAGCCTGCACAAACTACAGAAAGCTTGCCCCAGTTCCGAATTCTGGCTGGGCCTCAATTCTGGAAGTGTCGGGCTGAGCTTGAAAGTGGATGGTATGTCATGCTGCAAGGTGTGGGCTCTGTGGGATGTCAGCGACACGTTTCACGCGGTCAGACAGAGAAGTGTTGGTTGACCTATCGGTGATGAACAGGATCCACGCTATGCGAAGATGATATTGGGCAACATCCGGGTGTAGATCCGAGTAAAAGGCGTCTTGATGGATACCCATGATGTGTGCGTAAGTGATGGCCTCTCGAAGGAGAAGCGTCGACTTTGTGATGTTTCCAATGTTGGAATAGAGAACATGGAGGAAGAAAGATGTCAAAAGGGCATCAGTAGTCTGGTGCTTGGGATAGTCGAGCATAAAACGCGTCTTCTCAGCTTCGTATATCATCGACTGATATAAACAACCCTCATTCACATCAACCAAGTGAAGTTGAGCCATAGTCGCGGCGCAAATTGAGGCTGCAAGGGCGTAGGCGACTTTGTCATCGGCATCACCTAAGCGCAGAAGGAGTTCATCCTTGTCGATGACAGGCCATACAACGAACAAGTGGCTGTGATATATGGTCAAGTAGCGGCTGAATGATGATAATGATATTCGACAGCCGGGTTGATGACCGATGCTGCGAAAGTCAAGAGCGTTGTTCTCGCTTTCGCCAGCCGGAGATGAAGTCGAGTGACCCGATAAACTTGTCGGTGTCGAGGCCGGAGCTCCCAAAGAAATATGTCTGGGTTGCTGCCCATTCTCCCCCTGACCCTGCGTCTGTTGGATCTCGACGATTGCCTCCTTCGTCCGTTTCCTCGGTCCTTTGGGGCCCGACTTTTTGCGTGCTCGGAGACGTGAGCACGGTAAAGACGTGGCGACACAGGCTTGGCATGGCGTTCTCCCGTTGCACTTGATCTTTCTGACGGAACAAGAGTCGCATGCGCGAGGCATTCTGATGAGTGAAGGCTAAGTGATGTTGAAAGGAGATGGTTTTGGGTTCTCTAGCCCAGTTTGTGACTGGCGACACCAGGCGTTCGTCGAGAACCCCACCTTGAGGCTTTGCCGCGATTGGATGATGCACGAACTGAGGACTTGGAATGTGATGACACGCCGAGGCAAACAGTTTTTGGTAACCGTGAAGGCATTTAAGGATCTGAGTAACATTGAATAATACAAGAAAAAGAATAGTTCATTAATTAATAAGTACTTTTTAATAATTCAAGTTAAACCTTGCACAACGGCCCGTCGGGTCGTTCAATAAATGCATCAGACCCGACACATGTAGGACAATAAAACACATTGAACGGGTCGTACTTGTGCTTCGTCTTTAAGTGCACATCATAGAGCGAACCGTAAAATGACTTCTTAAAGTCGGGGTCGTTGCGATCGCCTTCGTTCATGTAACCGCCAGTGTTTGGCGCAAGGTTCTTGGCTGCACCGCCCTTAACAAACGTCACATCGTCGTTGGCTGCCTTGCGCTCAGCCAGGCTTGGAGTTCTGGAGATTCCTGAGCCGGATACGAGAACGTAGTGCGACTTGCGCCAAGCTGGGTGTAGACCGCTGGTCTTGTCCGCGGCGTCCTTGAAGACTTGGCCGCCGGAGACGAGAAGGATGACGTTTGAGCCAAACGCATTGGGATCGCCGCTCATCACTTCGACAGCTTCCCGCACCCTGTCATAATCTTCCACAGACTCACGGTCAATAAGTCGCGATGTTAGGACCGAAGTATCTCCTGTGGGGTCATAAAGCCCCGACTCGGCATGGTAGAAGGACCAGTAATCCGAGTAAGTCGCCCAGCTCTCGTTGATGAACAGCTTGTCCTCAAACTTGGAAAGAGCCTTGCGTACGGGGGCCCAAGCAGCTTCCGCTTCGTCTCGACCTTTTCCAATGGTCCAGAAGCCGTGAGAGTAGCCCGAGGTAGCATTCCCAACAAAGACAGTGGGGAAGTTGCGGAACCAGAACCCATATCCAGCAAAGCCGGCGTCGTTGAGGTCAGGAAGCAACTGCAACAGCTCAGAGACAGCATCAAGAAGGTCTGTGTTGTTCTCCGTCTTCTTGAGTGGTGCGAATTGAAGATGGTGCGCCGTGACAACGTCGACGTTGGGGTGAGCCTTGATAGTGCTACTGAGGGTGATACCGTATCCCGGCCCACCACCACGTAGGGCTCGGAAGAGATCAGTATTCTCGCAGTGGTTGGCAATGACTACCCGTCCATCAGCCAGCATCACTTCAGCCTCAAGAATCTGGTCGGCACCGAGACCATAATTCCTCGTTGCCGGGCCGTGACCACCTCCAGATGCCCAGCCACCGATAGCACCAGGAGAGAGGGCACCACCACCGACTGCAATGACATTATTCGCTTCGGCCACCTTGTACACATCACGCCACTGGTAAACACCATCGATCTTGATAGCGCTGCCCTTCCATCCAGACTTGGTGCACTTGTTCTCAGACGTGAATGTCTTTTGGAAGTCGATGCCGTTCTTGAAGTGATGCAGCCAGAGTTCGAGGCCACCGTAACCATCAGACCGGCCAAGCAGGTCATGGCCCGTACCAGAGACGACGAGGCGAATATTGCGCAAGCGAGCATAGACGATGGTGGCCAGGATCTGTGCACGAGAGGTTGCGTTGACGGCATAGGTAGGAAGGGAGCCCAGAGTGCAGGTGGTTGGCTTCTGGCCGGCAGCGTAGTCAACTGGAGCGCATGTGATGTTGTACGGATATGGCCTTCCAATAGGATTGGATGTCTGGAAGTCTTGGTCCGACCACATCTTATTCACATATTCGCACTCGTCCAGGTCCTCGGCAGGACCAGGATAACATGATTGCGCAACAGGTTCGCTCTTGATGAGGTTGCCGCCGAGCAGGTAGTCAAACGTCTTCCACTCCAAGTCGGAGGGCCAGCAGCTTTGGCCAGGAACCTGATCACTCAATTAGCATATCTCTTTCACATGACACAATCTGTCTGTATACTTACGCATTTGCATTTGGGAAAGATGCTGTCGATCCCAGCCAGGTCTTGGCCCCAGATTCCCGTAGGAAGGACGGCGAGCAAGGTGAACAGAGCGCCCGAGAACATTTTTGCCATTGGACAATTCCGCGCAACCCTCAGGACCGAGAGAAAAGGAATTACTCAAACACTAGAACTGGGGGCACGTTTCATTTATGCAGGACGTATGCGGCTGATCCTTACTGCTTGGCCGTCCTACTCATGACGCGTGGGCTGATTGCTCAATATCGCCTAGATGAGGGGATGAAAGACATTTGCAGCTGGCCACTAAAAATGTCACTGGTGACAGAGCCAGTAATTTCCAGTCTGCTGGGAGGCTGGTATCCTTGCTGGTCGCAGAATGCAGTCATATCTGGACGGGCTGACAATGACCAACAGAAGCAGACAATCTGCAGCATGGGTACGATACAGGGATACGCCCTCCTGCGCTAGTCCGGCTGCAGGATCTGAGAAACTAACTAGCTCTGTCAACGATTCCGTGTCGAGTGTAACCCTGTGTTGGCCAGAAATGCATGTTGAAAAGCTGCATGTGTGTCTCCGAAATTAAGGAACCCCCGGCCAGAGATGCAAGTCAAATCCTTCACGAGGGTCTCGCAGGTGCATCCGAGGTAACCAGTATCGCAGCATTAAATCCAGTCAATATATTGATTCTATCGATTAAGAGCGTAGCTACTTGTGTTTTAATATCTCTTGACCGTAGTCATGTGGACCTGTTGTCTGTGCATCGTAGCGGTTGATCGCCTTCGGGCAGATCGCGTTCCCCGCGGCTCGCGGATCTCACGGATCAGCCGTGTTTGGCGTCGACTTTTTCCGTCCAGTAGTGGCGGTTCTGCCAGGGCCACCAGATTGACCCTAGCCCAACGGTTCGTTTAGATCTTGAACCGAGTGCTACCTACCCTTGCAGAGTTGCCTGGCTGTCGTTGATGCGGGCCTGACAATCGGCGTTCGTCGGTACCTAGGCTAGTCGTCGTCAGAAAACACGGGAATGTGAGATTAATCCTTATGCCATAGTAAAGCCAAACCTAGGTATATTTCATAAAAGATTCATTGCATAATAGCCCAGACTCTAGTCTCTTTTATGATAGTATTTTTAAGCCCTTGGCCTAATAGTAGTCATTTGAGAGTCAGAGTTGTGTTGAGATGAGTCCTGTGTTTTTTGACATGCGGAGGCTAGGCTAGGTTTTCATTTCAAGCCACATGTTCATCTCTTTCATGCATCGTACTTCTGTCTTGAGGACGGCTTGGCTTTCTTCCTCATTTTAGATCAGTGCGATTGGTGAGCTGGGTGCAGAATCCTGGGGAGGAGCAGGGTCCTTGCCGATAGCAATATTGACCCTTGACTTTCCCTCAATGTCTCTATCAACAACTGGCCATGTTCAATTTCTAGTTCACGAGTGTGGCTGCTGAGGAAACGCCACTCAGGTAACCGAGGCAGAGCAGGGATCCTGGGTTGAGCGTTTGTATGGGTGCTGCCAACGGTATCCGCTCCGTTTTGTGATTTTCTTCAAGAATTGCTTTTCACGGTAATTAGACCGGGGATCGTAAACAAGACATGAATTTTTACCTACTAAACATAGCTAGACTCAACTAAAATAGAAGGTGACAGCTGCATCCTACGGAGGAATTCCGCATGCATTTCACTGAGGCATTTAGGAAGAGAAAAAAAGCAAGTAACTGAACTGTCACTTGTCCTGCCCCCCTTTGATCCAGCTGTGGCTGCTACCGTTATCCATCACACTCGGTGTTAATGCAAGTTACGTGGGCTCTTAAATTGAACTGACCAAAATAAATCTCATTTGATCACATTTGTAGTTCAAAAAATTCAAACGGAACATCTAAACAGTTGACGAAAGGTAGAGAAGCCAGCCTTTGCCCTTCCGAATCTCTCGTGGTTGTTACCCACTCTCACACATCCATGACGAACCTCTCAGAAGTGACATGTAGCCTGGGTGGTAGGGAGAAAGAAACTTGCCATCCATTCTCTCATTTGATTCAGTAGTGATCCTATGTTCTCTTACCCAGTGGCACAGGATGGCGCCTTTGATCCCGCTGAACCATTCCCTGTGAGGTGGGCTTTGAGATACAGTACAACCCAAATAAGGCCCTATTTCTAGGCGGAATGCACGATACGGAATTTTCATTGAGCCTCGAATCCCAACATGAAACTGTAGTGCCGGCATGTTCGCACCCTGGTTCCACTCCCTGCGCCGTCGACGCAGTGTGCTTCGCCATTCTTTCTGCAGGTGTGAGGCGTATGATGTTGTTTCTCGAGGCTTTTTAGATTCTATATCAGTGCCGTTTCTTCGCTTCCGGTCCTTCTTGGTGTTTTATTACCGCTCCATTGCGCCGATAGTCTCGCCATGTCCCAGGTACGGTAGACGGCCACTCAACCGACTCTCACCATGTCGGCATCTCCTCCACCACCAAACCCAGATGCCCCCCTCTCTGGGGCTGCGGCAACAGTCGATCGCCGTGGCCTCCTCGTTGTTGTATGGGTCTGCTTTTCTATCGCCACCTCTTTCGTGTCACTGCGACTCTTCGTCCGCTGGCGCCAGAACCGAAGATTCCTACCCGACGACTATTGGATCACATGGGCATGGGCATGCACCTTGACGATGGCAATCTTGCAAACACAGCAAATGGACTCTCTTTGGTACATGACCTATCTCGGAGCTGGTCGCATTGCGGTTGATCCCGAACAAATCGCCGCCCAGCAGAGGCAACTGACTCGCTGGCAATTCCCCATCATCAAGATGTTTTGGATTATCTTGTGGTCGGTCAAAGCAAGTTTCATGGCGCTTTTCTTCCGACTGGTCCAGCCGTTCCCTATCATTCGCCGATTATGGTATTGCGTCGCCGTCTTTGCGGCCTTGGCTCTGATCGGATGCATTCTTGCTAGCACATTGACTTGCAATCCCCCTTCTGACTACTTCTACGGTGAGTGATCTTCTCAACCCTGACAGTATAAGCTTCTAACCCATCCCAGGTAACTGCGACTCGCCCCACGAAGTATGGATGCAACGATTCAACGTCATCTACTCGACGACGGTCGACATAACCACCGATTTCATGATCATGGCGCTCCCCATCGCGGTGCTACCATCACTACAACTCGACAAGAGAAAGAAGATTGGTCTCGGCATTGCCTTTTCCCTAGGCTTCATCATTATCTGTGTGGCTATCGTGCGCATGACACAAGTCATCGTCGGCAACAAGGTGGACCTCGTCGGGCTCGCCATCTGGGGTGCTGTGGAAACGGCGACAGCTCTGGTGGTAGGCTCACTGCCAGCCCTCAAGAGCCTACTAGCGCGCGGCGTAAAGAAGTACAAGTCATCAAGGAGTGGACCCTCAGATTACGCCGCGTATGGCAGCGCCAGCTCTCAACGTCGACAAGGATATGGCCCGGGCACAGCAACGCGGGCGATGATGGTGGCCGAGTGCATCCCGCTGGACGATATGCACCAGAGCGGCCAAGTTGGGGGACGGATCTATGTGCAAAAGACATTTGAGACGGCGACTGAGAGGGATGATTATTCTTCACGAGGCGACGATGATGAAGCGGCAATTGTTAAGGGGAGTCTGAAATAGGCTACGCGAGGCTGACAGGGAGCTCAAAGAAACGCCGACATTTTTTATCTATCTGGGACACAAGGCAATATACCCCCATTGAACACTGAGCACAAGACAGTTCTTACCACAAGCGATAGTCCGCTGTGAAAGCTACCCCAGATGCGAGAGGCGAGGCCCTTCGAGGGATTCGGCGCATACAGGCCGCTGAAGCAGGTGGATTCGAAAGGTCGTGAGCCTGTGGAGACTCTGGACGCCGGCCCCGATTCGGATGCTCGGTCGGTAATAATACAGGGCGATAACCTTCGAATCGGGCCACGACGTTGCAAGCGGAATTGGGATAAAACGGAACGGGCCTTTTGAACAAACCATGGACCGGCTCGTCGGTAAAACGGTGCGACGTCCCATTCTTCAACCCCGAATGTTTTTGCATGAATTAAAAGGTTCCATCATACGTTTATAAACCAGTACCAGAGCCGAGTTTCAGGCTTGTCCGAAGTTGACTCGTTTCGTTTCATCTTCAGATTTGCCCAAAGCCGACGGCATTTACCCACCAATGCGACGGCGACGCGGGCCGGGGCTATAGAAAAGCGGTTAAATAGACGACTTGTGTCTCCCCATTCGTTTTATGCGCCATCCCAGCCACGGACGATTAAGTTCCGAATTAACCATTACAGGCCTCGTTGCGAAGATCTTTATATAACTACCGAGGCAGCCCAAAGATGGAGACTAAATCTCTTCAACTCACCAGCAGCAATTGATCAAGATGCGAACCTCTGTGCAAGCCTTTGTCCTTCTCCTCGCCGAGGCGCTTGTTGTGAACGCGCAGTCGTGCCCTGATATCCACATCTTTGGCGCCCGCGAGACCACCGTGTCTCCGGGCTTTGGCTCCGCTGGCGCGCTGGTTAACATGATCAAGGCCGATCATCCAGGTGCTACCTCGGAAGCTATTGTGTACCCTGCCTGTGGAGGACAATCTTCCTGCGGTGGTGTTGCGTACGGCGACTCTGCGCGACAGGGTACCGCGGCTGTCGCCACAGCAGTTAATAACCTCCATTCGCGTTGTCCGAATACGAATATTGTCCTAGTTGGCTATTCGCAGGTAAGCCAACAAATCACACGCGCCAGGCGATGGCTAATAAAAGCCTGTAGGGCGGCCAAATCATGGACAACGCTTTCTGCGGAGGCGGTGATCCTGGATCTGGCATCTCGGACACGTCCGTTCCCATCACAGCCAGCGCAGTAGCCAAGGTCAAGGCGGCCATCTTCCTCGGCGACCCCCGCTACGTCAGCGGTCTAGCATATGGAGTCGGAACCTGCAAGGCAGGCGGCGTAAGTAGACACCTCACCATAAGATGACCGGATCTGACAATATCGCTTTGTAAAGTTTGCCGCGCGACCCTCAGGTTTTGTATGCCCAAATGCCGCCAAGGTCAAGTTATACTGCGACGCCCAGGATCCCTACTGCTGCAACGGAAACGACGCCAACCACCACCAGCAATATGTGTCCATCTATGGACAGCAGGCGTTGGCTTTTGTCAACAGCAAACTCGGATCTTCTGTGGGTGGCGACGCCAGTGACGCCGTCGATGAGCCAACTAACAGTGACTCCAGTGATGCCACTACTAGTAACTCAAGCCCGAGTGTTGCTCCCCAAGAGACCGTCGTAGGGGGCAGCGGCGAACAACAACACGATGCAGACTGTGCCACTCTGTGGGGACAATGTGGTGGCCAGGCATGGACCGGGGCGACTTGTTGCTCGCAGGGGACTTGCAAAGAGTTGAACCAGTATTATTCGCAATGTACAAATTAGCTCCAACCATGAATTGATGAGAATTGCTATCGTAACCCCGGTCCATATCGATAAACAAAGAGAAAGCGGTAACATCCAATATGTTCAAGCATCTAACATAGAAGCTCTACACTCTCTACCTAGTCTCCGTTGGGCAACATCTTAAGCATCACGTGTGCATGAAATACAACTATTCATACGTATAGAGCAGAATTTGTTAATATGGAAGAAAATCAAAGTTGGTTTCATCTACAACAAGTTAGCTTTTGCCAATACCTCATCCATTTGCGGCTTACCAAACTCTGACCAAACACACTCGTCAGTGGATTGCGACCATATCCGTTCCAAGAAAGCCAGAGTCTTTTTCAAGTGGGGAGTTCTCATCCACTTCCCTATGTCTTCCAGCGCAGACCTAATACTGCTCTGAGCAGCACGGGTAGCGCAGATTCCGGCAGTGAATAACGGAGCTACCAGCAAGACTCTCGGCGATAGACCAGCGGAGTATGTCATGTCCTCTGCGCATCGAATAATTTGACTTACGCAAAACTCAACTTCTGCGGCGCTGGGTGATAGGTCTCGTACTCCGCAGTAGATGTGTAGAAGGGCGTTGTAGAGGAATCCCGCATTGCTTAGTGCATAGTCACAAATATCGTTCATCGAGAGTGTCAACAGCAAATCTGGGCGAAGAGCCAGGTTTTCAATGGCATCTCGTTCCAGCTTGGAGAGAATCTCTCCAGTTAGGCGTTCAGCTTCCAGACAGATGTCAGTTTCCGACAAGATCGGCTGCGACGCGTCGTGTCGTTTTCGACGGCGGGCTTCTTTGACTAGAGCGCCGACCTCTCTAAACAGATCTGGAAGATCAGACATGACGCCGCCAAACATATCAAAATAAACGACAGAACTATTTTGACAGCTGACTTCAAGCTGGCCATTGACTAGCCCCGTTGGACTCAGAGCAGCCAGTCCTTCGGCATTGTTGAACCAGCTAGATAGGAAAGCCGCATCGGTGGAAGAACACGCGCAGCCATTGGTTAACTGGTTCTTAAAATGAGATGATTGGAGAATAGCCCTTGCTCCATTCAGATGTACACGCCACGATGAGGTCCCGCCGTAGATCTGGGCTTGACACAAAGTTCTGGCAGTGGCCAAAGCAACAGCTTTTGCCTCAGGATTCTGGTCGGCCAACAGATGTCGCAAATGCTGTATACTCGTGCATTGGAGATTATTAATTAGATATTCCGAGTTATTGGGAAGCTTCCCGATCGCGCTCAGATGGACAGCGGCAAAAGCCATGACGGCATAGAGTAAACTAGGCTGTTGGATCGACATGGGGACGAGGAAACGACATATTTCTGTTCTGGCGTAGCTACTCGGGACTGTGAGTCGCATGGTTTCGGCCAAGTAGAATTGAAACAAGTAATGATCCATCGATGGTAAAAAATGAATACCTCTCGTAGGCACAACCGCGGTCACGGTGTTGGCGACATCGAGCTCATAAGCCTCATGCTCGGCTTCCAAGCTACTTGCGTTGGGTTCCAAAACCACGATGTGGTCTTTTTCTTTCAGGCCACCCGTCAGGTTTGTTACTTCTGTCGTCGTTTCTAGTCGAGATGGGTTCTGTATAGGCTGTGAATCGCGCTGAGTGGAGCGAGGATCTTGATGCCTTGGCGAATGCTTTCGCTGAGAGCGAGGCGTGCAATAGACAAAGCCAGCGCCGTCACCTTGACTGGGTGTGAGCATTTGGCAAATACACTGCAAGAAAAGAACTCACCTAGTCTTTCGACATTATTCAAATACTTTCCAAATGGAGACTTGTGAAAAGCCCTCCCACCCCAGCTTAGCTTGAGCTCATAGCGACAAGGGTTGCCCGCTTGGATGCATTTCTCGCAAGAGGGCTTTTGCAGATCGCATCTCTGCCGACGTCGCCGACAGCGCTCGCAGCCACCGCGAGATCGCTTTACTTTGGGAGGGTGTGGAACTTGTGCGGGTAATTGCGTCGCCATTGATAATCCCTTTGCGTCTTGCTTGAGGTTAAGATGTTGAAGACAAGTCTTCCCCTCCACTCTTGAAAACCGAAAACCCCATCTTCTCCGGGCTCTTATCTTGAGCTCGGCTAGTGAGGTTATGGGGCTTTTTAGCGTTGCAATGACTCGCCGGTGACTTGTCATCTCGCTTCCCCTTCCCCGCATCGTGCAGCAAACCCCGGATCTACCTCCGGTACGAGGGCATACCCTGTAGTGAAATAATTTCGAAACAATTGCCTTAATTCTTGACTCATAAACGTTTAATTTTATACTCTTATTTGAAACACCTGCAAATCCAAGCGTTCATTTCCCCTTATTCCCACCTCGTAAACTTGAGTATGCATTTTTGGTCTTTTGGTCGCGATGTAAAGATTTGATCGTCCATGCCCATATCAGCATTCATACCTTCCGCCGGTGTGGTCTTGAACTGGGAGTAGATATCGCGCAAGAGAGTTTTCATCTCAGCAATAGCTAGGCTAGTGTTCAGTCAGTCATCTGACCAAAATGTCCCAGTTTCAAGTTTCAAAACTTACTGTCGTCCAATGCATGCCCTACCACCATTTGAAAAGGCAAAGAACAGCCGGTTCCTCTCGGCGGATCCCATTTCCTCTAACCATCTCTCCGGCTTGAATGCATCTGGCTCTGGAAACACGGTTTCATCCATGCGATGCATCGAGTACGGCTGACAGCTAACAATCGTCCCGCCAGGAAGCCAATGCCCATCAACCTCAGCGCCCTCAGGAGGAACACACCGAGGCAAACTCATAGGGATGGAAGGAAATACCCTCAGCCCCTCCTTGACGACTGCCTCAAGATATGGAAGTTGCTCAAATGGAATTCCTTCATTTGCCTTGAATTCATCCCGAAGACGTTCCTGGATCGCTTCGTAGCCTGGCTGCGAGATCTGCCACATCAAGAAACAGAGCGCGTCACCAGTGGTTTCAATACCAGCCAGCATGTGATCCATGCACTCGGACGCAATATCTAGATGACCAAGTCCGAACTTTTCGTCGCGCATGCGGCTGACAAGGGTGAAATCGGCAACATCGGCTCCGGCTGCCCCGTTGAGAATGAGATTTCTGGACCGAGGGATGTCTCGAGACTTGCCAAAGAAACCAAGTTTACCTAGCAAAGAAGCTAGAGTGGGATTGTAGTAGTTAAAAAGACGCCCTATAATGAGTCAATGAGTTAGTTACCGATTTCTGAGAGTAGGGTTGGGGTAACTTACTTACAAGGCTGCTATCGAAAACAGCCTCCCGCATAACCTCCTCGTCCGACTCGTTGAGGATAGAGTCGCTACCATAAGGATGGAACAGATGGTGCGTGACGCAATCGAAGGCGTAGCAATGAAGAAAGATCTATGGTGAATTAACATTTTAACTCAACATCAACGGCCAAGTTTTCCATACGTATACATCTAATTCCTGTCTCGGTGCTTCAGTGCATCTCTTGATAAAGTTCTGCGACCTCTCCTCTATGCCATGGAGAGAGTTGTCCCGCACAATATTGGTATTTGCGTAGCGATCTGCAATGGCTCGTCTCCTCTTACTATGCTGCGAAAATGTTAGGAGAAATCACTGCGACTCAGTTGGCTTGAACACTTACGGGGCCTTTCGCGAGAGTCGAGAACATTGTCCTAGTTCCATACTTGTTAGTCTTTGTACCTACCCAAAAAGCAACGGAGCATATACTTGAGCCCAAACTGAGAGAACAAATCGTAAAACGAAGTCTTGTCAAATCCACTACCCTTTGACAGATAAATCTCCTTCATGGCCTCGAGAGACGAGAAGACGACTTCGTTTGGAGCCACGCGAACAACGTTGCCGTATGCTTGGTGCATCTGATGCACGTATCGAGTACGGTTTCCGTGAAGTTCATGATACTTGAGCTGCCATGATGTCAAAAGCCCTAGCTTCGGCCCGGGGAGAGAGGCAAGAGGTGACATCAGACGCTTGACGAGGACGCCAAGGCATAGGAGCAATGTTGCCCCCAAGAAGAGTGGAATCAACGGTAAGGCCATCTTCTGCAAAGTACGAAGAGTTTTGGATTTCGGAGGGGAACATTGAAGGGAATAAAAGTTCAATGTTCTTGATTTATAGGTTGAAATCATGCTTCCAAATAGGAATGTCGAAGAGAATCGGAGTGCATGCAAGTGAGATGCACGAGTGACTTGCAATTGGCCAATTAGATACTCCAAGCCCGCATCCTGAATGCGGCTTGTCCTAGATAGGAATCTACAAGAGATGCCCCACACGACACCATCATCGTTATCGGGAGTCGGCAGTCAAATGCCATCTCCTGCAGCTTCTTAATGCGAGTTATCAGGTCATTTATTTACTCAGTGCATGATTGGTCCGGTGGTTCGGCATTTCACTTTGTAATGCAAGCATTCTTTACAAGGCCAGCGGCATTGGGCGCTCAGCTTTTTGACAGAGGCCTGCACCGGCACTGGGGCTACATCAGCGTTGGTAGGATTCTACCACATATTGAAACGGCGCACAACGCCAGATTTATCGGATTATTTAAATATGTACAGTCTATTATATCGAACTTGGCCAAACCTACTCAAATACACACCACTACGTGAACACAAAGTTCTGGAGATACATAATCTCGGCCTTCCTGTAATCGTCCGCCTCGACGTAGCTCAGATCAGTATAGTTGGCATCAAACACCAGATTATCAGGCTGCGCGAGCGTGTACTGCGGCCACGCGACACCCTGGTTGACATTGGGATCGGTGCAGTGGATGAACGACACCCACATCCTGCTCATCAAGTCCGCCAGCTCCTTGTACGACTCGGGCTTATTCGCGAAGGGGTTTGTGGCGTATCCAAGGCCTTGGATATTGTTGAAGACGAAGGCGACTTCTTGGAAGTGAGTTGCGCCGTAGATGGGGCCGAGGCCGTTGACGTAGACATTCCAGTGGTACGAGTAGACGGCGAGGTTAGCTGCGGCGTATGACTCGGCTACGAGTCTGCGGCCGCTGTGCTGTTGGTAGTCGCCGGCAAATGCTGCGACTCGCTTCCACTGGAGACCGAATGTTGATGCGTCGGGTCGGCCGGTCCAAGAGGCAGGAATGCCGACAGCAGGGTCATCGGGGTACAGCAACGAAAGGTCTGCGACTTGGTCGGCGTCGAAGTTAAAGGTCTTGAGGTAGGCCTGGAACTGCTCATCGGTGCTGATGCCCTGCTTGGCATATCCGGTGCCCTCGTCAAAGTTGTTGCCAAGCAGGACAGGGACGTGGGCGAACTTGCCCGCCCTAAGAAGGTTGGATCCCTGATCAGTCATGAAGTCGCCGTCAATGACAGCGCTGAGTGTAGGGGCGGTGACACTCAAGGCGTTAGTGCCATTGAAGATAGCATTGAGAGTTTGCCAGGGAAGCTCCCGCAGGCAACTCAACTTGTCAGCGGCCGATGAACAACTTGTCTTCTGGACAAGCGCATCAAAGTACGGCTGCCAGGTGGTAGCATTAGCAAACTTGGCGACAGGGCTACCACTCTGCAGGATAGCGCTGCGGAAGAGGCCGTCGTATTTTCCATCGTAGGCGACGAGCTGCATGCCCAGAGATCGGGCGCCCGCCGACTCACCCCAGATGGTGACCTTGTCGGAGCTGCCACCGAAGGCGTTGATGTTATCCTTCAGCCATTGCAGAGCGAGGCGCTGGTCCTTGAAGCCGAGGTTGCCAGCGTTGGCATCTTGCAGCTCCTCGCTGAAGAGGAAGCCCCAGTATGAGACGCGGTAGTTGATGGATGCTGCGACGATGGGCTTGTTCTCCTTTACGGATTGGTCGACGATGTAGCTGAGGTTGTACCTCGGGTCGCGGGCACCGCCGTTGGTATAGCTCTGTCATTGGATATCAAAGTCAGTAAAGGGTAAGAGTCGAGAATCAAGTGGAGGAACTCACGCCGCCATGGACCCAGACACCAACTGGGAGGTCATCACCAGGCTTGACACCAGCGGGACGAACAATGTTGATGGTCAAACAGTCCTCAGACACGGGGTTCCCAAGGTTGGCAGTATCAGAGCCGTAACCGATGCACATCCATCCATACTCGGTAGCACTGCGAGGCTCATCAAACTTCTCCGTCAGCGGCTGAGGGGACGCGAAGCGAAGAGAGCCAACAGGAGGCTGCGCATAGGGGATGCCCAGGAAAAAGTCCTGGTCGTACTGCTCGTTGTGCAGACCAAGGTACGTGCCGGTCGAGAGGCGCGCGGAGGGAGCCGAGGCGTTGGTGTGGCTTGCAGCAGCCTCAGCAAGCCTAGAGCCTGCGAGGGACGCCAGGAACAGCTTTAGCGCGTGTGAGGGCATCTCGGGTAACATGAGCCAACGGGATTGACAAGTTCAGAAACGAGATCTTGAACTTTCCTTTCAGCTTCCTTCTAGAGCGGGAGCGAAGAGTTGGTGTGGCGTGTCTCATGTAGATCGCAAAAAGCAACCGGGTACCTTTAAAGGGCGCCCTGGATGGAGAAGAACCCCTGGGCGCTGCAGACGAGCACACTTGGGTGCCTGACCATTCCATCTCGGGGTGATAATCACCGCGCTTGAACGATTCTCTTGTGCTTCCCCCACCGAATTGAGCCATTATTCGCGTACGGCACCAGAGTATCATGACCAAGCCACCGGACGCGGCCAAGAACAGGTGCATTATTCCGGACGGGCTATAGTACGGATTTGTTGCTCTTCTTTTCTTTTTTTAATCAGAGTTTCGGGCGTGATTGGAGCAGCTCGATCCCGACGTCCGTAGATGGCGCCATGGGGGTTCGCCACGACCCCGGGCCCAACCCTCACAATTGCACGAATGGGGTGACACGGGCCAAGAAGCCCCTTGCAGGTTGTTGGACGGAGAATCAGCCAGTTTTAGGGACAAGAGATAGGGATCAGACCTGGGAAGCTGAATGGCTGAATGGGCACCCTCAAATGCACGAGTCAGGAACGCGCAGCCCCTAAAAATTTACTCTCCGACGCCGGTAGCCGGGCCTATTAGCCCTCAACCGCTGTAAGTGACCATGCCCGCGATAGAGTTGCAAGCCCCCAGATCGTCGTAGCTGTGACCAAGTCCCAGTCCCAGTCCCGCCCGCGTTGCTGGGACTCTGCATCGCTTTATTAGGAAGGATCGTCTCACCCTCATGCACACGTGGCGGTCGCCATGGGCCAGGGGTTGACGGTGGACCAGGCGAGAGACCAGGCCCCCTGAGCACTCTGTGTGCTATGGCATAAGCACTACGATTCAACCGTCTCATTGACAAGTTTGACAGCTGACGGATATGGTCACTGTAATAGCAAGAGCATAAAACAGTAAAAAGAGGACTCAATGACATCACAGGTGGTGTGCACAGCCGTAAAATTATGATGCTCATGGTGGCAACTCGTGTGATTCCGTTGGCCCTAAAATAGTGAGTTTCTTAGCTCCAGCCCAAACGAGGGCGGCCGCCGTGGCAGGCTCTGTCTGTCTCAGGCTTGGACGGTTCCGTGTACTTTTGCATGTCCAACGCTGCCTTCGATTGGGTGGGTTGTTCTGTCAAATGCGGAAGCATCCCGTTCTGACAGGTCGACGGCAGCTGAGAAGGCCGCCTCGGCTCCGGTACTTCGGCCAACTCCCAAATGAAGCAGTCGCATCGATGCGTTCATGCAGAGCGGTGTCGACGGTTAGCGCAGGCCGATCATTTCCAGAATCTGATCTGATGTTCATGGCGCCATGTGCATGTGTCTGTCCCACCGGTTGGCTCCTGGGAACCTCCCTGGCTCGCCCACGCTAGATGAGATGGCAGGAGTTCCAAAAGGTTGCGGATATATATACTCAAGAGGGGCTTGTTCGCCGCATGGCGAGCCAGGGTTTGTGATCGAGTTTCTGCATCCACTGTTGTTGGTTCTGGCATTCCTTCATCAAATGTCCTCGCCCATCCTCCCAGGATCCCAAACCCACCCGGACTCGGTGCGTGCATAGAGTTTCGTTTTTCTATCCGTACGATGAGCGACAATAGAGGCACCCGCCTTCTGGCCTCCTGCTGGTCGATGACGGCCGCGGCCGCTGTCCTCCTCTTCCTCCGAATATACTGCAAGCTGTGGCGAGGACGCGGTCTCTGGTGGGATGACCACCTCTTGATCGCATCGTGGGTAAGTTCAGGCCGCAATTTCCCTCTGCCCTCAATCACCGATGTTTACCCTAATAGGTAGCCTTGTCGATCGCAGTGTCGATCAATACCTACCTCGTCTCGCTCGGCTTTGGCCGACACATGGACACCATCGACGACGATGATCTCAAGACCATCAATCTCAACACCATCCTAGTCGCCACCTTTGGCATCATCGCGACCACGACGAGCAAATCCTCATTTGCCATTACCCTGTACCGCATCGCGACCAACCAATGGATGAAATACTTTTTAATATTCGTCATTGTGTCAATCAACATTTCTATGAATCTGGTGTGGATCTTTGGTTTTGCAAAGTGCAGTCCTCTGCAAAGGGTCTGGGATCCCAGCGTGCCTGGCACGTGCTGGAACAAGAAGCGGCTGCTTCACTACCAATTGTTTGCTGCTTGTAAGTTGAATGAAGCCCCGAATGGTATTTTCGGGTTTACTGACATGTCGCAGATTACTCGGCAATTCTTGATTTCATCTTGGCCTTTCTACCATGGCCTATTCTCATGAGAATGTCCATGCTGCGGCGTGAGAGGCTTGGAGTCGCCGTAGCAATGAGCCTGGGCGCCATGTAAGAGATTATGAACCACTTATCGAAAGGCCAGCTACTGACGCTCATTTAGTGCTGGAATAACCGGTATTGTCAAAGCAGTGCTTGTAGTCAATATGACCAGCACAGACATAACCTACGACCGTGTTGATCTAACAATATGGACCCTTACCGAGCCTGCCGCCTCAATCATGGCAGTGTGTATTCCTGTTCTGTACGTATCACTCATCCACTACACTGTAATCGGATCAATTCTAACATCGAACAGGCGCATGTTATACCGAGAACTCAAGTCGAGTCAAAGGAGCTACATGCGAAATAGATCAACCACAAATCCCCACGGCACCGGACCCGGAACTACCAACCCGGGCACCGACACGCGGCGAAACACAAAACGATACGCCCCGAATTCAAAATACGGCCGCAACTCGGTCGTCATCATGTCAACAGCAGGTTGGCAAGAATCCCAAGAAGCCCTAAAAGACACCGAGGGCAGCGTGGCGAGCAAAACGTCACAAAATCTAGGAGGCGTCCTAAAAACGGAGCAGGTCACGGTAAAGCACGAGCGGTTGAGCACATTTAGCGACGAGAATTCAATAGAGATGAAATCTCTAGGGCCGGCGCAACGAAATGATGATAGTAGGAGGGGTTCTGAGAACCAAGCTCCATCTTTTTGAGCGGTTATTAGTTAATGATAGTGTAATGCAAGACTTATTGCCCACGCATACCATTCAAGCCTCGGATGCCACATGGCTTTCAGATTGTTCTGAAATGTTTCTTGATTATCTCCCCCACTCTGTATGACCCTTGCATATAAAAACGTCATTTATGAAGAAACATATTAGGATCCACACTCGACATCCATCTTGGATCGGTCTAATGCTGTCTATTTAACATCTAACGCAAAAACCTCACCCACTAGCACTTTCGGCTAATCCCAATGCCACCTTGGATATGTCCCTATTTCCAAAAGCAGTTGACAGCAGTACTGATTCGTCCTAGTTTGTTTGTAGGCACATCACCTTTCGGGGTGGAGAATGGGTCTGGAGAATGACGATGCAACCGTCCTCGGCTGGATCGTGGGTCTGGGCGTCTGTTCCTTTGATACTACTCAAGCGGCCAGGGATATTACCGATGTCGGCTGATGCAGACCGCTGAAGACCCAGCCCTGACATTCTCGCCCGCAAAGGAGCTGTCATATTAATGCTGGTTACACTGGAGTGGGTTTCGCGGGGTTTGACATCTTGAGCCGCATTTTGTCGTCCGCGTTTGCCGCTACATATTTTCGTATTGCAAAGACGTCATAGCAACATATATCCGACAAGATTCTCAGAGCAACTAGCATTGCTGGGTAGAATGGAGCTTATTTCTGGAACGGATGTTCACAAACTGAAGTGTCCCATGATTAATTACCCTCAACGTTTCAGAACTTGAACAAATGAAACATGCGTCTTTTATCGCTTTGCACGAATGCAACTCAGAACTACCGCCCCGGGTAGCCATTCTATGGTACCTCGGCGGTTAGGATGGCATTAAATTCCCTCAGATCCAAGAAGTCATGGGTTGGTATTGGTAGGCCACCACGTATCGTCGGACATGTAGCCGTCTTTAAGACCATCACCGACAGGACGAAAGTTGAAAAAAAAAACCGCACTGATGAAACCATGAACGGGAATGTAGGTCAATTTATTATCGTCCCGATCTACTACGGTTGCGTCAAAGAAAGTGATGTATCATAAGACTATGCAAGAGTTGTTAAGATTAAGGACTCATACAATTGAAGAGAATTAATCAAGCAAGCTATTCTAGATAGCTATTTCCGTAGTTTGCTTCATACCTAATCAGTCTAAGAGCTAGCAGGCAAGGCGCGAGCCGCAACAGGTGGGCAAACCTCTAGGTTGAAGCACGATGTGTGAGTGTCAATGACACATCGAGACCCATCCCATACAGTTCCATCACCACAGTAGGCGGGTCCAGGGAGACACAATGGCCGTTGACCATGGTAAGGCCGTTGGTACACCCGGGCGGGATCTTGGAAACACATTTGCCATCCTTGCGCTCAGTTCCCTCGGGGCATTCTCAGAGTGCCGTCAACACAAATCGACCATCCTTCAACTCGGCATGGTCCGGCACAGCTGGGCGGTTTGCCAGTGTTGCATTCTTTGGTCTTGGGGTCGTATTTGGTCCTCGGGTGAGGACAGTCCGGACTCTTTGAGGAGACACACTTGGTTCCGTCGAAGGTAGTGCCGTAGGGGTACTCTGGTCCGTCTTTGGATACACATCCGTTGTAAGTGACGTCAAAGATGAGGCCATTAGGACATCTAGGATCATTCAGACTAACACAGTTGTTGATCTCGAACATATCCCTTCTCGCATTTGGCCTGCTCGGTGCTGATGCAATGCTTGCCATCCCAGGAGAGCCCATCTCTGCAATGAGGTACGCCACCTGAGACGACGCACGTGTGAGACGTCTTGTCGTATATGTAGCCATCGTGGCATGTGGGGTCCTTGGTAGCAACATATCTTCTATCCTTGTTCGTACTACCGGTAGGGCACTGTGGCTCCGCGACAAGACTTTGCATTGTCCTGGTTTTGAGTTAGATATATTCTTGATCTTGGGATATTCTCAGTTGCCTATTGCGGGCTCTCGAAGCGCAATGGACTTTCCGTTGGGGTTCCATGGAAGTCATGGTAGCATCTATAGAATCTCTCTCTTCCCTATGGGCTCAAGCTGTGGTCTTTCTACCCGTTATCTTCGATTAGTTATTTATGAGGATAATCCGAGCCTTCAACTAGGTCGCTGTTTCATTTGTATGCCATTCCCTATTACCATGCTCCTTCTTCCTCCTTGAGGTGATGTGGCGCCCGATCTCACCCCGTACGGGTATAAGAAGTACTAGCATATTGTGAACATGGCTAGCCACGGCCCGAGGAACTCGGAACTGAGCCTTCCGATCCGTGGAGGCCATCATTGATGCTTCTTCGTCCTGCACTGCAACTGCAAGCGTGACGCCAGAATTGAATAAAGCGTGCCGACCAGGCAACATGTCGGAGCTCATTGTAAAAGCCAACGGTATTCTCTAAAAGAAAAAAGCAGAAAAAAATCAACAAAATGCTGCCACAGACTATTCTCAGCGCTGCTGTTTGTTACATTGGCTTTTCCAACAATTGTTGGCGCCCAAAGACCCATGTCATCCCCCCTCAGCCCCAGACTGGAGAGGCTTCGTATATCGCAAAGGGCTCACAGGGACCTTGGGATGGGCCCAAATCAAGCCTCATAAACTCGACAAACTTTGAGTGGTGGTACTTTGATGCGCGCTCGCAAGACGGGGACCAGGGCGTTGCTGTATGGTATATGAATTCGAACCCCGCCCGGTTCGGACTTGACCTACCGACGTCAAACTGGTTCATCTTTCATGCGCGTTTCCTCGACGGTGAGGGCATCGACGTCGTCGTCCCAGCCGAGAAAGCCATCATCAATAGCTTTGGTGAAGGCTCAACCGGCTTGTGGCAGGGCTCTGGGTCCGGTTGGGCTGGAGCAAAGGATTTGTCCAAGTTTACCTTGACGTTTGATGTACCAGACAAAGCCATCACCGGGATCGTGGATCTGACCTCGGCAAGTCTCTCCCGCCTACTGTTCCGCTCTTGTTCGGCTAACCTAAGTAACAGACGGCCGAGGCTCGAAGCGCGGTCCGCCCAGCTAGGGATTCAGAGGCTGATCTGATGAATATTGGTGGTATGGGCTGGGCAATCTCGGTTCCAGCTGGACGTTCTATTGTCCATGTCGCCGTGGGGGAGAAGGAGGTTTCATTTACAGACGGCCGAGGCTACCATGACCACGTACGTCCTCTTGAGAGGTTTAAAGGGCGTCTAGAAGCTGACGGGTTCGTTTTAGAACTGGGGCAGCAGCCTGCCAGCTTGGCTCAACTGGTACGCGGTTACCGCCGAGCTCGGCCCAATTGTGTGGACAGCGATCGAGGCCTACAAGGGAGAACAAGGAGGGTATTTCAAGAACACATACCTAACGGTGAACGGAAAAGTCATACTCGCCAGCTTTGATGAGAACAGCGTTGCCATCCGGCCATGGGGAAATGGCGCAGAATATCCTCCCACAGGCTTCGAACCCCAACCGCTTGGCATCACCATCACATTTGACGCTGGCTCCGAAGGCAAGTACGAATTCAACTTGACCAACCATGGCACGTCGCCCAACCTGCCCATTGGCAAAGGGCTGGCCAAATGGTTTGGTAAAGTCGAGGGCGGGAAGGTAGGCGCAGAGCACTACCGCGGAGGAGGCATGTTTGAGTGGCTTGACCTTGCTATCTAACTCGGGAATTTTGAAATAGCCGCAGCGGGAAGACAGATATCACTGCCAGCACTCTATGCATGCTCCCATTAACTATTGTCTAACACATAAACCAACATGGTTGTTAGCCGGATGGCCTCTTCTCAGATGTCCACATGACAGTCGTGAGAGTATTGCATCTAAACAATACAAGAATATGCCAAGTCTCAAGAGCCAACCCATTGTTCTCCGGATCTAGGAGGACGTCAGGGTACCGATCTATCTCATTGATTATTTCTTGACCGCCCGCGAAAAGGCTGTGGCGACGGCCCGGTGATATCCATGGAGCCGGGGTGTGCGTTGTTCCGTGGTGGATCTGCCGCTTCCTATCCGATGTAGATCTTTTCTCCCGCAACGGATTTATCAGCAGAAAGATAAGAATGAATTAATATACGAGACGTGCTTTTATAGCTTGCCTAGGGGACCGTCAATCGATCTGGCTCAAATCAAGACCTGTTATAGGCGACATGGTATGTGGTGTCAGTGACCATCAGTTTGACTCCACGAACTGCCTACCCCATTGTTGCCAGTCCACCACCGTTTGGAGTGGTATTTTTGGTAGAGCAGGCAAGGGAAAATAGATGCAATGTCCAGAAGAAAGATCAGCCGGGTTGTTTGAGCGTTTGCCCCGACCAATCGGCAGGAGGAAATAGAGCATGTAAATATGTTTAGTTCCGGAGCTGGAGATCCCGCCGGGCCGCGGAGAGCGACAACCGGGTGGGATAAGCGAGGGCGCGGAAGCAAACAGACCAGGAAGAATGATGGATACACCAATGTCATGTCGCCTTGATTCTCTGACAGGCCGATGTACAATGAATCTCAGAGTTATATCCTTGCCCATTTCCTCAGCATCCGATCCCGCATGTCTCCACCTTCAACAGGGAGGAAACCCAACATCGTCCAGCAATGAAGATTACACCAACACCACTGTCGTTGACCTTAGCCCTAAGGGCACTCGAGGAAGACATCTATCCTCATCTCCCCGTCGCTTCCATAGCGGCCCAGTCAAGCTACAAGGGCGTTGTCGCACTTGTCTGTGACCTTTTAGCCCGATGCACACCCACATCCAGTGGAACCACGCCGCTGCTCGAGGCCCTCCTTAAGTCTGGCGCCACTCTTGAGAGGGACATGAACGCTGCACTTGAGCCTTCTCAAGCCCCAAATACGGATATCCCGAACCTCAGTCTGGGTCCAACGGGGGAGCAGTCGTTTCGACAGCTGGCTCATCGGTACGAGGAATTGACGAAGCGTATTGACGAGTTGGCCCAAAATCTGGCAGCTTCACCAACTGAAGAGACGCCCTTGTTGCTCCGGCGCGCTGCAGAATGGGAGGCTGCATACTATAAGGAGAGGGGGACCCGGAGCGATCCCACCAAGACGTCGTACTACGAGAATGTTGATGTTGAGCCAACAAAGGCAGCCCGCGATGGTCTCATAGAGAGGTCCAGTGGGACTAGGAAGCCTGAGCCGTCTGCCGCCGATATCCAATCATTCCTCCGGGCCTCTCGACGCAACCCTTCCATCACGGTAACCGGGCTGAAACGGCTGGCGGGAGGGCACGGCAAGCAGACGTATGTCTGCGCGGTCTGCTCTCCTGGGCCGATGGGCAATGAGATGGCAGAGATGGTCGTTCGAAAAGAGGATAGGGTTCCCATAATCTGTCGCTCCACGTTCCGAGTCGCAGAGGAGTTCGCCTTGCTCAAGGACCTGAGCACAAACACAGACTTTCCTTGCCCACAGCCGTTCGATCTCGCGGATCCAGCCCCAGAGGGGATTGACGCGCCATTCTATACCATGTCCAGGATGAAAGGGGCTATCGGAAGCATGTATCTGGGTAGTGAAAGTTCAGAGATCGACGACAACATGGCGCAGCAGCTGGCCACGCTGCTTGCCAAACTACATACTTATCCACTGGACAAGTTTTCAAGCTACTTTCAAACCACTGGGCAGGATGTTGACCAAGTCAAGCGTATGGGTGTAAGGGATCGCTACCGCCAGAGCTTGAAAGCCTGGACAGACTATGTCAAGGAGGTTGAACACCTGCCATCGCCGTACATGACCTGGCTACTTGACTGGCTACAGCATCACATTCCCGATGACCCCCGCCCTGTGGCTCTGACCCACGGAGACTTTTCTATCCACAATCTTCTCCAGATCGACGGTGAGATCACCGGAGTCTTGGACTGGGAGTGCGCCGAGTTCCTCTGCCCGGAGCAGGACCTTGCCTACATCCAGCCGCTGCTCAGCAAGTCCTATCCGTGGGACAGATTCATTCAGCATTACCGCATGGCCGGAGGCCCTGCTGTCCACGAGGAATACTTTCCATTTGCTCAAGCCTACGCCTCTTTACGGACAATTATCGCCTTTAACAGAGCGACCCGGAATATCATGGCAGGGGACAGCCAGGACTCTCGTTTCCTCATGGTAGAATACGGCTACCAGGGGCCTTTCATGGGCTTGGGCTTGGAATACAGCTCTCAGCATCCGAGCTACACGGCCATAGCCAAGGCCGCTGCCTCAATAGATACTCTAGAGTCGCTTGACGAGCCACCCCCATCGGTGCCACGTCGGCTTCGACCGTCGGTCAAGCCAGATGGCCACGGCGGCCAGGATCACGCTTTCGATGTTCGAGGCGGCGAGGTCAACATTCGCCAGACAAACGGGCTAACGTTGAACTGGCAGGATAGTGTTGTACTCGTATGGTGGGACGCGAAGCAACGCATCGGTGGCTTCCACCGCCTGGGTCACGAGCCCAACCGGCCCAGTGGTGGCGAAGCCATCATCTGGACCAACCTCATCACACCCGCCGGAATGTTCAAGCGCGTGCAAAGTAATCGGCTGCGGGAGGCCGATACACCCCCTGACGGCAGCCATGGATCTGGCGACGACACTTGCACTGTCAGATACGCCAATGGAGAGCATGTCTGGAACATAAACGAAGCGGCCGAGGGCATCACAGCCCGGATCGTTCACCGAGATACAGGCCCAAATGTTGATTGCTTCCCCAAGCGCGGTAGCATGGATGAAGACTTCGCAACGGCCCATTTCGATGTTCCGGGCCGAGTTACAGGGGAACTGAAGATGGCTGGGCACACATACGATATCGACGGCCTATCTCTCCGTGACCATGCCTGGGGAAACCGAGACTGGGGCGACTCGGCGTACGGGCACCGGTGGCTGGTAGGTACAGCAGGGGGGCAGTTTTCGTTTATTGCCGTGAGCTGGCATGCGACGGCCGGCGACCGAGTGGCCAACTTTGGCTGGGTCGTTCGCGACGGTGCTATAACGCTGGCCAGGGAGACAGACATACTCGTCTTGATGGAAGTGGATAGTTGTACCAACAGGGGAGGCAGGCTGAGGATGGTGCTTACGACGGGCGAAGAACTGGATATTGAGATTGAGGCTGCAGCACCCAAAGCCTCGGTCTGTTGGCATCTCGGCATGGCGTGCGTGGACCGCATCTGCACCTTCAAGTGCAAGCAAAACAGGGTCCAAGGATTTGCCAACGTGGAGAGCACGAGCAACATCCAGTTTGGAACCCGTAGACCGGGAACTCTTGTTGGAGGTGTCATCGAGAACGGATTTACACCAACATAAACGAGTTTCCCGTTTCGTTGAATACGAGGGCGATCCGTAAATTTAAACAACAGAATGCCGTTAACACTATCTCATTTTTAGCATGAGTGTTACTGTCGAACTCTTCAAGGTTGGCGAGCTTCTGAGGGCGCTCTTTAGCCAATTGAACGAGCACGTGGTCTGGAGAAGGAAATCGGTTCAATAAGTGGCGTCGCTCTGGCCTATCAAAAGGGGCATTTGATTCACCTTGATTGAGCCTTGCTTCAGCTAAGGCTTTTTCAACGTCTCATGATCCCAAAGCTATAAGATGTGGCCCGCATCCGACGATGCCCGCAAGTCGTTTGATACTCGATACCGCCATTACCCCCACCTTTATTTAACACCTTCTAGACCAAATACACTACATGGGTCACCCCGAAGAAGTCCCAGATGCTGTGGCTCTATCCAAATTGTCCAACAAAGATGGCGTCGTATTGCCCAACAGTTTCACGATTCGCCCCCAAGATGATTCAAAAACCAAATTCAATATCCGAGGAGAGAGTGGCTCGTCGGATTTAACAATCGCTTGCGAGTATAATTCCTCAAGGGGTTCGATGGACTGGGACGCTGAGGAATCCACGCTATTCCTTATCTCAGCTCAAGGCCAACGTCTGGCCACGATCAAGCACTACAGAGGATACGCCAACGCCACACTCCACGACTCGGGTGAGTTTAGAATCAGCTACAGCATACAGGGAGATCAAAAGGCAGTGCACGGGTTCTCGATCCCCCAAATAGGCCATTTTGAGTGGCGCAAAGGCGACTCGGGCTGGGAGCTGGTTCAGCCTGCCGAGCCTAACCTGGTCCTAGCGACAGGAGTGCTCAATGTTGGCAGCGACAAGCCGCCGCGTTTCGTTATGACAGAAATAGGATCGAGGGCTAATTTCGGAGAGAATTGGGAACTTGTGGCGATTGTGTCATATCTAAGAGTGTGGGATAGACTGCGCCTGGCTTTTGGGAATCCGCAAGGTGATGAGGCGGCCATGGTTGCGTGTGCTTGCTGCCTGTGCGTGATATTATAAAGTCTGTTAGGGGCGGGGAGTCCTTAGAATCAATGTGCATCTTATCTTGCGGCTGTCTATGGGTAGAGGATGAAATAATGAGAGCAAGTAGCGTTGAGTCAGACTCAGAACCACCCAGGATGACGGTTTTAGCGAGGAAGTCGGGGAGGCTGGAAAATAGACTGGTATCGGAAGGATCATCTGTGTGTTATGTAGGAATTGTATGAAACGGCGGGCATCTGAGTCAAGCACAGGAGAAAACAGCCGAGACAAAAATGGATCACTTAGCCCTGAATTGCAATGCAGTTTCCTTGCATGGGGAATGTTTGACGGCAGTTCTAAAACCGTTCTTTTGTCTCACTTTCCGATCTACCCTATTCATTCTTTTATTTCTGGTAATTGGGTGCTGATGCGTGTCATGGCAACCCCCCATCATCACCTGCTTCGTTACAGCTCAATCACTGGGAGGAAGTCGCCTAACGAGACAGTGTCATTGTAAAAAGCGCTCAATAGCATATGTTTCCACAACTAGAACTGAACCGAACCGGGGCCAGAGTCTGCAGAGTCGGCCTGAATCAACACTCCTAATCCTCATTTTCAAACATGTGCGCGGGTAGCCACGTATCGAGTGAGGGGACAAGACAAGAAAGACAAGATCAACCAAAACAAGGACTTATCAGGAAGCTGATCGTAATATATACCATGGCCATGTGCTTGATGTTTGCCCGCATAGTCAATACAGCTCAACCCACCAACCTGACCACATCTAGGCCCAGCCCCTGGAATAGTTCCTAGCGGTGTCTTGCTGTGAAACAGTCTAGCGCGTGGCTTCATTTTATCTGAAATGTGTCTGCCACTTATTGCTATCCAACCTACGGCCACCTTGCATGTCTCAGTACAAACTTGGTGAGTGGACCCATCATTCGTAGCAGTGGAATAGGCCGACATTACGCCTTGAAGGGAATGCAGCTAAGTCTCACTGCCCTGGATACCGACCACCTTCCAAACTAGACCTTCTGGCTGATGATACCTACAGTGCATGCTGGCTTCTGCCAGCCTTTACAATTCTAGTGGGTGAGTTCCTCCACTTGGATAGGAATGTGTGCAGAATATAGCAGCTGAACCTTTGTAACCAGCGTCTCATAAGCTGCTTTAGGGCTCTAACTATTTTAGAATCGAAGCAGGACGTGGCCTTTTCCACACATGTTGTCCCCGGT